>JABAJZ010006844.1:0-42763 GCA_018857265.1 Termitomyces sp. T32_za158 | reverse complement strand
CACTCCTGTCGTGGTCGGTATAACAGCACAATCTCCGGTTGCGTTTCCTTCGGCACGGCAGTCGTCTGCACATGGACAAATAGCAGTCGTACAAGACGTATCACTTCAAGCTCATCCAAGTTTCGGGAGCCCAATTGAGCCCAATGGTCTACAAAGCGCATATCACCCCTCAATCATACCGAATATTGTGACGGAGCATAAAGTAACCCAACAAATTTCAACACACCCACCCGACACCCGATCAGCCAATGTCACCGTCAACTCAAAAGTTTCTTCCAGTCTTGACATTCCAACTCATCTCCCACAGTCTCATATCCAGAATAAAACGATGGACTATCCTCCATCGCAGCAGGGTCAACCAGGATCATTTCCTTCGTGTGCCTTGCCGTTTCCTCCAACATCAAGGCAGCTGTCTTCCGCGGAGCATCTCCCTCACAATGTCTGCAAGCCACGTACAAATGGGACGGTGTTTGACAATGCATCACGCCCTCAGATACAAACCTCACCTGACTTGCAAGAGGCGTCAGCAAGATCAGAGACCGAGGCTCGATGTTTGCCGACCTCAATAGAACCTTCGTCAACAGTGGGATTGAACGAGAACACGGGTCATCTACAGCCTACTGATATCAATACAGCTGATGAGGCATCAACTCAAAACTGCACGGCGAGGAATCCTGATACGGCTTTGCATCACCCCGTAATGACAGAAAAAGAAACTACAAACTCAAGGTCACAGTCCACAGTACAGCAGGGAATATTGAAAGACATGAGAGTCAAGACGGTGTACAATGAAGACATGCCTCTAGCTCCTGGAGCATTGAACGACGTCGACAATAAAATCTCTTCGAATTCTAATTTTCCACCTTCCTCATCAAATGTAGCCTCAAACCAAGTCTCTTCCCCATTGAATCAGGTTGTACGTTCTAATCGGATTACTGGAAAATCACTGGAAGCATCGGCAGATGTCAAGATGCAAAGCTCCTCTTCCTACTCTCTAGTGGCTAAGGATAGAAACTTGTTGCAAAGCGAGAGAACAGGAGAATACGGCAATGTAATAACTTCAAGTTCTACTCGTGGCATGGTTCACATTGATTCTCGATATGTTACCCCCTCCGCTAAAAGCGCAACGGTCAATTCCATGAGTTTTCCGTCTGAACAAATAATCTCCAGCGAGCCCTCACGGTATCGCAGCTCGACTGAATCCGTACGTAATGTTCGTACCCTTAATATGTGCATTTCATATTCTAATCTGTTACCCGTCCGTTCACTCTACATAGCTTTCACAACCTTATAGCGAGCAGAAGTGTCAACATATTCCTTCCGAGTCGAAACCGAGTGTCTCGAAGCTAAGAGTTGAGTACAAAGCATCGTCAATCCCCAACCGAGTCCAGTCAGAGGCGACTTCCCAGATATTACGCCCCGCAACAGCAATAGGCTATCGTCAAATCAGCGGAGAAGCATCTATACCACTTCTGACAGGAATTGGTCGGGATGCCCCTCGTGTGGATAAGGTATCGATATCGGAAATCCAACGACCGGCAACAGCTATGAGTTCTCGACATCTTCCCCTGACGCTTTTGCAATCACGACCGACCGACCCAAACGATGTTTTGGCATTCACGCATAAGCGTGGTATTTCGTCTACACAATCAACAAACAAGTTAGGTGAGCAAATGGCAACCACTGGAAGCTTTTCTGGTTAAAATATTTCCTCGAAGATGTACCTCTGCCGATCAATCCTGAGCGTGCTTCATTCGAGCATATGCGGACTGAGCCTCAGTCAACTTTAGGCAACCGTTCTGAAGATCAATTTAAACTAAAGCAATCACAAGGGCAAAAATCGTATCAAAACACGTTGGGTCCGGAGCTGGAGCACCCTGTCTTCCACAATGAGGTTTCGAACCTTGGACACGCATATGGTATCGTTGGACACTCTTGCAGTTTCCTGGTACTTATCTGGTTTAGTAGGAGCTCCAGTCGTACAATCACCTCGCGGAGATGTGTCGCTTGTGCAACCTCACGTGGTACCAAACACATCTTTTCCCGTCGATAATATTAACAATGTGGCCTCGTCTCAGCCGGAGAAATCCATTGGTCGCGTCATCGCTGTTTCGAAAGGTGATCAACTGCCCCTGAAAAATGCTAGATTGGCAGAACTTTTGTCCAACCCTGTCCCGTTCCATCAACAAACCCCTTTGACTGCACCCAATGATCTTGACAATTCTCCGGCAGTGATTTCGAAGTCCGGCCAATCCAGCGTTGTTAGGCCAAGGACTGAACAACTAAAATCTCAAACAATTCAGCCTGAATCAACATCTTTGAACCAAAAAAGGGTTCTAGAAAAGCATTCACAAGAGGTTGGTTCTCGTGCATTTCCGGTACAAAAAAATACACGTGTACCGGAACAATTTCAACTCCTACAGAATCCTACAACTCCAACTACGAGTATGTTGGCATCTACCAGTCAACAAATTGCACCCGGATATATCCACAGTTTCCCGCCAATTGCTGATACAACTGCTCAATCACAGATAAATCAGGATCATTCGGTCGGTTCGAAGTCTCAAAATCATGTCACCTCACGAACCAGGAATCATGATCTCCCTTCATCTGCCGTACATATACAGAAAACACAGACACACCCGCACACGCATGACGATCAAAATAAGGGACTCCGCAAAGGAACTCTCGAGCTGAAGCCTGGCGTCCAATCTTTACCTGTCAACAACACATACCCTGTTGGAATCACGCAGATCACAGATCACCACCAAACTTCTCGGAGAGCCGCTAGAAATAAAGATCAGAGCAAAACATCGCAGAAACACAATCCTGTCACACAATCGTCGCATACTGCGTATGTTGATACTGCTGTTCTACCAAATTCCTCGACATCTGGTGGCCCTCCCACGAAAGTCTCTGCCCCTCAAAAATCCAGCCATCAGCAATCTCAAGGGATCTTGAGCACTCGAGATAACGACTGTAATATATCGTCTCATAAACTCGCTAAGACATCTTCATCTAAACATCTCGTCCTCCCAAGCAATGTACCACCAGACGCACCATCCATGCAACGAACAGAACCTCCAGGCTACCGGAGTCAATCCAATACACCTATCAATAATCTATCCACGTCTCATGTTGATCCAATGCCCAATCGTCATGTATTACCATCGTCTTCTCAACTTTCACAACCTTCTCTGCAAACACCGTCTCCCAGTGTATCATATTCTGCTAAACAAAGAAGTGCTTCTCGAAACCATGGTAAAACTGCTACGCAATCTACTGCCGCGGTTTACCCTTCGAAATCATCCCCTGATCAACAAGGAGCCACGGCTCCTAACGTACTTATCAAGCCTACTGCGTTGCAGCAATCAATATCAACAGCATCTTCACTTCCGCCAGATCGAGCACTATCACGAAATAAACGTGAGGTGTCGCGCAGACCATCCGAGGACTCTGTTCTCCTTCGAACGCCTTCTTCTCTCACTCCCACTGCTCTGAAACCATCTACTTCCCGCACTTCAATTCCAGCATCTTTCTCTTCGCAGGCATCGTCCAAAAAGCGAGGGCTGTTTAGTATGTTCAGGTCAAAACTGTCTCCATCGCCAGATCAGGGAGTAGAGTCGCAGAAGCATGCACCACGCAAGCTCCGTAAGGAAGCGAAACCAAGAGCAGAAAGTTTCTCAGATGTCGCGCCTCCCCCAGAGATCAAGATCACTCCTACAGTGTCTTCACGAGCGAAGGCTCCTTCTATCATGGTCCCGATTACGGTACAACCGGGAACTGAACGTAAAAGCCCAAACAAGGTTTTCACACCATTTCGCTACCTTACGACAAAGAAAAATCGGAGGGTATCACAGGCATCCCTGGAGGCCCAAGACGGAACTGCTGTGAGACATTCCATCATTATCAATTCGCTCGCAGTGCTGACATGCTGAAGCCCAATACTGTTATGGGATCGCCGACTGCTTCAATACACAGTTCCCAGCCACTCCCGATACAAGTGCCTCCATTAAGAGATGTATTAGCTGCAACCCAGGAATGGAGACGCATGGAGGCAGCGGAGGTACGAGAGGTTACAGGTGGGAAAATGCGAAGAGCAAGGCCTGGAGTCGTGTTTGATGTGGCGGAGGACCATACAGAAGAAGATCGTCCAAAGATTAGACCTCAGGCTCGACAAAGTTAATATCTATCTACTTTATGATATCAAGTATGCATATGTAGTGCGCCACATAGCAATTCAGAAGGCACGTGATTCCCGCTTACACAGCCACGGGTCCGGTCGGCAGACTCGAGTCCTGAGTACGAGTCCTTATTGACTCCACCGATGAGTCAACGAAAACCTTCTATCAAGTCTAATGCCTCGCAAAGCACCGTCGAGCAAGCAGATGCTTTGCATCAATATCAGGACACTGATGGTCATTTTTCGCTCGTCAGGTATAACCTGTCATATTTTTTACTCGTGTATATTACATGCTCAGTATTCCTCCCATGTTCCAGAAATTTCCGTCTCGCAGATCTAGTCACTATTATGAACGGCGTCTGCGGATCTTTTTCCGTGTTTTCATCGGGACACTACCTCCTGACTGGGGACATTGACTATCTGTGGTCGGCCCTCGCATTTCCGCTTGCTGGCCTCATGTTCGACTTTTTAGACGGCAAAGTTGCACGGTGGAGGAAGTCAAGCAGTATGCTTGGTCAGGAACTTGATAGTCTGGCCGACTTGGTACGTTCTTTACCTTGGGCTCTTGCTGCTTAAGTAAAACTTGGAACTACAGATCTCATTTGGTGTTGCTCCATCACTATTAGCGTTTGCAGTGGGGCTACGGACATACCTTGATACAGTGGCACTGACAGGCTTCATATGTTGTGGGCTTGCTCGACTTGCTCGTTTCAATGCGACAGTTGCTAGCGTGCCAAAAGATGCAGCAGGCAAGGCCAAATACTTTGAAGGTCTCCCAATTCCGTCATCGTTAGCGCTTGTGTCTGTATTGGCTTATTGGACTAAAAATGGCTGGATTGAGGGCCAACAAGGCATTCCTGGGGGGACTGTCACATTGTGGGGTAATGCTGGAGGACGGGGAGAGGTGCATGTGGTAAGCCTAGTGTGGGCACTGTGGGCCACGGCGATGGTGAGCAAGACGCTGCGGGTACCGAAGCCATGAGGAGGAGTGGCTTGGTCTATTGGTAGAAACGATACATAAAATACCCCCTTGTTCCACATTTAGTAATGACACGGCGCGCGACGCGTCTTGTTTCTTGCGTTCACATGGTTTCCTCAGATGATGTTCCGCGTGTTTTCCTCCAGGCCATCTTGTCTCGTGCAATCGTCTCTGAAAAGCTTGCCCAGGCCCTTTGGGCAAAGTCTATCGACACTGTCAATGGTCATTTCCCTCTGTTTCATTCCACGACTCCCCCTAATCCCCCAGTTCAGCCGCGAATCCTGAACTCGAGCTCCGCCTGCCCGCTGACAGAGGCGCCTGGGATGAATTTGTGACGAAAATCAACCAGTCCCTCGACGGCCTGGATCTCGAGTTTCGTCATCTTCACGACGAAAATTATGGAACACAAATGTATGCCCTGGTCAGTTCCTGAGACCTGGGTGAGAAGACAGGACTCTTTTTGAACCCGTCCAAGGTTAATCGAAAAGGCGACGAGATTGCGCAGATGGCAACTGAATACACTGCAGCAGAAATAGCATTCTTCAAAGCTATTGTACGTTCTCGTGATACGCTGACTTATGAGTACTCTGCCGCAATAAATAGTCATAATCTAGATCGAACTCATTATGCTGGCCCCGCGCCACTCGTTCTCTGTCTCGTCTACTGTGGCTCTTCGTGAAGTCAGCGCTATCAAACCAAAGATAAACATGACCAAGAGCCAAGCTGAAGCCGTCCTCGGCAGCTTCGTGGCCAAAGGATGGTTGGTCAAGAGCAAGTACGATACTTTCCCTGCCTGACTCCAGACTCGAGCTTACGCTTCCAGACGCGGACGGTACTCTCTCTCGACTCGCTCCCTGCTCGAGCTTTCTCCTTATCTCAAGACGACATACCCAGAGGAACTCATAGAGTGTACCATATGTCTCGAGGTCTGCCTCGAGCTCCGTTTCTCATTTTATTTATTGCGACCATCTTCCCTTTCAGATAATCACACGCGGTGTCGCTTGCCCAAGGGACAACTGCAAGACATACATGCACTATCATTGTTTTACGAATTTCAGGAGACGCCAAAGCTCATGCCCCACCTGCAGGATCGATTGGCCAGAGAACCACGCTGACAATACTTTCGTTCCTATCGGCGAAGGTGCAGCTAGGGAAGGCGACGATGCGAGGCGTTTGTCCAGGAACGAAGCAAGCGATGAAGATGATGAAGAAGAGGAAGTTTACAACGAAGATGAACCTGATACCACGCAGTCGCAGTCGCAACCGCCCCCGCAACGAAAGACACAGCGAACACAGCGCGCAACAAAATCAAAGGCGATTCAGGACGACAGCATGGACATTGACCAAGAGGAGAATGCTGAGCCCGTCAAAAAAGAGAAAACGTCGCGGCGCAGTACGCGAAAATAGGCACATTTCGTACACTACATCTCTAATCTATAAGCTACGTTCAGAAACTATAAGTACTAGTAATCACAGCACTCGGTCATTGCAAATCATCCGCAGAAAACTTGGACACAGGACGAGCGATGCGGCCGTTCTCGTCGCCCTTGCCCGCCTTGTCCGTGAACCCAAAGCGTCCTTTGCCCCAGAACGACTGACGCTTCTTGTTGACATTGCCTTCTCCAAACTCTTCGTTCCACTTGCGGAGCTCTGCGAGGCTGCCCAGGGACTCGGAGGACGAGGGTGTGATCTCCCTGAGTGCCTTGGCAAAGTTGTGCAGGTGCAGAACGCGTGTGGGTTGCTCGGGGGTGGGGGACTCGATTACGACAGGGAGAGATTCCGCGCGCGGTGTTTCACTTGAGGAGGCATCGGGGGTATCGCTGCCACTGGCGCTCGAAGATGCAGGGTGGTTTGATGGTTCTTCAGAAGGTGGAGTAGCGGACGAGGTTGTCGTCCAAGGAAGCTGGATGTTTTCTTTGACCGCGTCCAAGGCAGCAGAGACGCACAGATCTACAAATGCCACATGTGAGCAAACGAAAACCATGGCAAAAGAAGGGACGAGGCTCACGCTTGAGATCCGACCCCGAGAAACTCTCCGTCTTCTTTGCCAGAGCAGAGATATCCAAATCAGGGGCAAGACTCTCGTCCCGAAGTAATATTTTAAGAATCTCTGCGCAGTACACATGAGCCCCAATCTCAACACACGCCTGGAAAGAGAAACACTGACCTTGCCGCTCCTTCTCTCCCGGAAGATCAACGAGCAAACGACGCGGCAGACGGCGAAGAACAGCGTCATCCAAGTCAAACGGTCGATTCGTCGCACCAATAACAATCACGCTGTCCTCCTTCGACGACTTGAGCCCGTCCATTTCCTGCATGAACTCGGTAATAACACCACGGTGAGCAAACGCGCCGCCGCTCTCCCGCGCAGACATGCGCGCACCGAAGAGGGCGTCGATTTCGTCCAAGAACACCACGCAGGGCGATAGGCGTCGTGCCAATGTGAATAGTGCCTTGACCAACTTCTCACCCTCGCCGACGTACTATTCGCTATGATGAAGACCGAGCAAGAACAAGCAAGGGGAAGCGCGCTTACCATGTCCATGACATCAGACGGGGACACCATCAACATCCGGCACCCTGCTTCTTTCGCCAGAGCGCGAACAACGAGTGTTTTTCCCGTCCCTGGTGGACCAAAGAGGAGACAGCCTGTCATGCCGTGCTGCTTCAAGATGCCTTGCTGGAATGCCTTGGGGTGTAACAACGGCAACGAGACAATCGTCCTTACGGAATCAATCGTATGCGACGGGAGATGGACCTGGTCAAAAGACGTCGGCATCGAAGCTACAAAACGTCGTAAGAAAAAGAAACGGCGTCATCATCATCATGTTATATGTACACACCAGAATCAACGATACACCCCAAAAGCCTCTCTTCATGCCGTTCAAGCTCGGCGTCATTCCTCACTCTCTCCACAACCTCGTCGAAATTCTCTTGCGTGTCCTCTTGCTTACTCTCGCTGGAACTTTCTTGCTCCGGAGCAAGTTTCTGCACCGCGAACGCCTCTTTGAGGAATGATGATCGGAGATCCTTTGCAGAGCGATGGGCTGCCCAGGCTGCGTGGACAGCAGACCAAGGCACAGTGGTCGACTCGAGCGTCGGCGCAGAGGCGCCAAAAGTACCAGAGGCCAACGTGTTCCCAAGAGCGCGGTCAGCTATACGCCGAACATCCTGCCAGACCTCTATTCTGTAACCCCAGTCTTCCCACATTTGGTCGTGAACAGCCGGCGTTGGCGCTTCCAGATCCGGCTTCGTTTCTTGCGCGGTGGGAGTCGCGCCTTCGGCTTCGTCGTGTGCGGGCGCCGCGCTTTCGCGTTCTAGAACGCCACCAGCTGCGGCAGTACCCATGCGCATCGTGAGCTCATTGATTTCTCGACGACGCGATATACGCGCAGCGCGTTCGTGTGCCAGTGACCGGACTTTGGGAATCAAGATGGATGTTCGGAAGAACGACGATTTGTTCTGCGCAGCGTTGGTTGATGACGTGTTCGAACCAGGAAGACCGGGAAGACCCAAGGAGCTTAAAAGGATGACCTCTGGTCTGTTTTCCAGGTCTTCGCCCTCCTCCACTGTCGAGAGCCTGGGGAATTCCTCGGCGAGTAGAGCGTCACCGCTCTCCCACTTCTTGAGACGATCGCGGAGACGCTTTTCCCTGGCGCGCTCGGCAGCATCGTCTTCACCCCAGTCGGGTTTACCGGCTTTGGGGCTGGACGAGAGTTGCGTCGCAGAGGGAGTGCGGCTCACAAGCATACTAACCAGACTGTTTCCTGGGCCGTTGTGGGACGCGGGGGGACTCAGGGGGGGAGTCATTCCAAAGATGATTGTCATCGGATTGCTGACGGGCGAGGACGGCCTGGAAATGGGGCCCTTTCTGCGCTCTCGGACAGCAGACAGGAGGGGAGGATACCAGGAGGAAGAGGTGGAGGCGAGAGTAGGAAAGTCGCGGATGTATACGAGACGGGGACGGGGTTTGTTTGCGGCGCCCTCGGCTTTGGAAGGGGTGTTGACAAGTGCGTCGAAGAAGACTTTGACCTTGCTTGGGGGCGCAGTGCGACGGGGGGACGAGGTAAGTATCGCGCGGCCCTGGATGGACGTCGGGGGCGTCACGAGTGCGAGAGATATTTTGGGAGGGACGAAGGTGATGTCTGGTTCGTCGTCTTCGTCTGCTTGTGATCTGGAAGAAGGCCTTGGGGAGACGGTGGAAGAAGGGAAATGAAGCGGGTTTCGAGGGAGAGAAAGCGCGTTGGCGGCTGGAGGAAAGTCAGAGAGGATGAGGAGAGAGGAGGACACGTACCTGGGCCAAACTGGCCGCACTCTCCTGCGGCGAGCTGGACAGCATCCAAGACGAGGACCTCTGCGCCCGTGCGGCGTGCGAGCTCTGCGACTGTGGCGTCAATGATATAGTCGCCGCCTTCGATGGGGGAATACAAGGCAAGAGTGGGCTCAGTTGGGGCGGCGAGAGGAGACGGATAGGCAGCGCGATGCTGTGTCTGTGGATGAAGGGAGATGAGGAGGTTGTTGAGGGCATCGTCGAGGATTTCTGGGGGCGGGAGTGCAGCAGGGTGGAGAGGACCAGGTGACCAGAGAATGTCGAGGTTGTGTGGGAGGTCGAGGACGGGGTCGGGGTCCTTGCTCTGGGCGAGGCGAACTTTGCGGAGCTTGGGCTTGTCGTCGGGCTTGTCGTCGGGGTCGTCGGGGGGCGTGGAGGCGGTGGAGAGACGCTTGCGGGGAGGACGAGGGAGCGGGCGGCGTGGATGGGCAGTCGGGGGGAAGACGGAGAAGGGCCGGGGCGACGAGAGCAGCAGCCTGGCCCGCCGCAGAACAACTGGAGACCGCATACAATGACCGTTTCCACAAAATCACACCAGGTCACGTGGATACAACATATATTCTACTATCTACGTGCACGCGCACTCGCCCGCTCGGCCAGATCTACCCCGACCAGTATCTTCGACGCCTTCCACAGCTGCACCACGTTGATCACGTTCTTCAGCGCCCACACCGGCGAGCACACCGCCGCCAGCCCCTGCGCATATGTCACCTCGCTCAGCGCCCCCGGCAGCCCAATCCGCCCCGACGTCCATTTCATCAGGTACAGCGACACGTAGAATAGCTCGTTCCCTGCACACACAAAGAACAGTGTCCGCTGCTGCTCGTCAGTCCATGCTCAGCTCTCATGCTGCCCACTCACAGAGTCGTTGTAGTATCGCCACAGAATCCGGCTCACGTCGCTTGTCACCAGCTTGTGGCTCCTCGACCCCGTCACCAGCGAGCTGCGTGCATGCGTCACTCCATCGTCCCAGTCGCAGCTCAGACGCCTACCTGTACATGTGCATGTAGTGGCTGCTAAAGTCCAGCGCAATCAATGCCTGGAACACAATCGCAAACGCTGGGTACGCCGACGCCAGATAGCAGAGCAGGCACGACGTCGTGCATCTATCACAGTCAGTGTCTCGCCGCCCACGTCAACAACGTTCGACACACCGGTCAGTCACCATGTCCAGCACCGCCCCAAATTTCGATGTTTGGTTCAACGCCCGAGCCGCCTGCCCGTCCACCGCATCCAACAGACACGACACCACATACAGCAACGTGCAGTACTTGGGATGATAGCTCATAAAATGCAACGACAACCCCGCGAGCAGGATCCGTGAATACCCTGTTTCGTCATCAGTCCTCGTAGAGTACCATACGCATAGTCACGCACCAATGAGATTGGGCACGAATAAGAACACATTCTCCGAATACGTCTGAGCTGTCGCCAAATCAACCGCAACCTTGGCATCCACCACCTCGATAGAGTGCCCTCGCTGTCTATTCCGCGCAGAAGGGGGTTGTGCCATCAGGTTGTCCAAGTGGCAGTAGACAAACTTTTACACGCGCGCCGGAGAACACCGTAATTTCTGATGACGTCCCCATTCATCTGTCAAAACAAGACACAAGTATTCCTAGTGTTTAGTAAGTGTCACTGCAAGTACTATAGCAATTATTATTATGACTATCATAAAAACTCCAAAACATATCCATCGTCCTTTCCGATAATGTCGCGCTGTAATTCTCGTTCAGTAGACCACATCTTTCAGGAATAATCCACTTGCCAGAAATCACCGCTTTCCATATATGTTTAGTGCTAAAAGCCAGTTTAATTAATGTCTCGACAAAAGCCAAAGGGTGCATACGCTTTATCTGTGTCTTGTTCCACAATCGTTGCATTCTTCTCCACGTCAGCAATAGTCTCGTCTTGCTGCTCAATCAGAATGCTCATCTGGATGACCGTGAGCCACTTTTCGTCCACAAAAAGGTTGTACCCACATCATTGAACAATTGCGCTAGTTCGGCCAGTGTATCTTCCATCTTCTTGATTTCGACCTGTCGCTCCTGAACCTCACGATAAGCCATGCGTGATTCCCCATATCGAGAACTGGATGTCAGCTGCAGCGGTTCAGTTACTCTCACGCATTTTCTGTCAAGCAGACGATTCTCACAGCTTGAGCGAATATTTGCTGCCCACCACCTTCGACTGCAGCAGTGACCTCTTCCCGAGTCGCATCGGGTTTGACTGTATCTTGTCAGAATGACAATAGAACACTGTCGGGATGTACTCGCCAATTTTCAATTGTCTTTCCACACGTTGTCTCGACTTGACACGGTAATCTTGCTCAACCCGTTGATAATACTGAATAGCTTCAATGAATTTCGATCGCACAAAAGTCAGCTGAGCAAGGGATGAGCCAATAATACTACAATCAAAGTCCTCTTACACGGTTCTGCCGCATCCGAGCATCTGGACCAGACGATGCTAGACGCTCCAAAACCCGAATTCGTTCCTTGAGACCATTATTCAGCGTCCTAGTTTCCGCCGCGACTTGATCCAGTTGCGCAGCATCCTGAGCCTGACTTTCGTCAATAACATTCAACAGTCGGGCATGCAGGGTAGCAATCTGGTGAACATTCGAGTTTATGCGCTCGATGCTCTCTTGAATAGAAGAAACCTAATAGCACACGCATTAGGAAGTTTGTGTCACTAAGTTTATGAATGACGGTCTTGCCTCGGCGAAAAAGTCCGAAGTCGCACCACCCAGACTGACCATTTCATGGCTCGAGGCAGACGCGGGTTGTTGACGCTGAGCCTACCACTGGCCTTGAGCACGTTGACACAAGGAAGGAATCGTTAAATATACCCTGGCAGCTGCGAGACGGTCTCTAGACATCACGGTGTGAAAAAGACTGCGTACATCCGCACGGTTTTCATTTCATTTGTAACAGATGATCGAAAACTGCGCTCCACCTCAGACTCCCCGAGCGGGTGAGAACACACAATCTGATCTAATCTAATCAAAAAAACCCGTCCTAAACGAGTCATGCGGACGACGAAAAAGTAGGAATTGATTTCTCAATTTTCGAAAAGCCCGACGTTCTCCCCGTGTAAGATCTCTGACTCGCCGTCTGCCAGGCAACATGTGTGGGATATTCGCTATACATGGCCTTGAAAAGCCCGCCGCCGAGAGAGCCCACTTTATCGCGCTCTCTAAGCGTCTTCGCCACCGTGGTCCCGATTGGTCCGGATGCTATGTTGGTAAGGAATCGGTACTTGTCCACGAGCGACTTGCTATCGTCGGAGTTGGTCAGTGACTCTCGCGCATCTATCGACCCCGGTCTCTCTGAATTTTCCTGCAGATACCGGCGCGCAACCCCTTATCAGTGAGGATGGCAAAGTCATTCTCGCCGTAAACGGCGAAATATACAACCACATCGCGCTCCGCGCTAGTGTTGGACCCGATGTAAAGTTCAAGACACACTCTGACTGCGAAGTTATCATACCTTTGGTGTGTCTGACCTGCAACATCGTCCAACTCGCGTCCCTAATACTGCAATGTTTCAGTACAAAAAACTCGACAAACAACTGTGCAATCAGCTAGATGGAATGTTCTCTTTCGTCCTCTTGGACGAATCCGTGTCTCCCGCTCGTGTTATCGCCGCGCGTGACCCTATCGGAATCACCACTCTGTACCAAGGCTGGAGTTCAAAGCGTCCGGGAACCGTCTTTTTCGCTTCAGAGCTCAAGGCACTGATCGACGACTGTGACAAAATCATCTCGTTCCCGCCTGGCCATGTGTACGACAGCCGCGATCAATCAACGACGCGCTATTATCAGCCCTCATGGTGGACCGGTGACGAGGAAGGTGGCGTTGTTGCCAACAACGCTACAGATTTCACACGCCTCCGAGAAACTCTGGAAGCAGCAGTTCGCAAACGGCTCATGTCGGAAGTGCCATACGGGGTGCTCCTCAGCGGGGGTCTCGATAGCAGTCTCATTGCGTCTATCGCAGCGAGGGAGACTGAGAGGATCGCTCAAGTCCAGTACGAAAAGCGACAGCAGAAGCTCAAGGAAGCGGCCAGTGGCCCTCCGACCCCATCCCCTAATGGACTCGTCACAGAAGAAGGTCTGTTTGGGTACATTATCTCATTGTGCCAAGTCTAATACCCGCGCTGACAGCAACCCTTGCGGCGTGGCCCCAATTACACTCCTTCTCGATTGGATTAGAAAACTCTCCCGATCTGCTGGCAGCTCGGAAAGCTGCGCACTTCCTCGGGACTGTCCACCACGAATATGTTTTCACGGTCCAAGAAGGTTTAGACGCTATTCCTGAAGTGATATACCATTTGGAAACATACGATGTCACGACCGTGCGTGCTAGCACCCCGATGTATCTTCTCAGCCGCAAGATCAAGGCCATGGGCGTAAAAATGGTGCTAAGTGGTGAAGGCAGTGACGAAATTCTAGGAGGTACATCCATCACATGCCCCTCCCGCGAAGTCTCTTTCTCATCACGTTGGCTATTTTCAGGATATCTTTACTTCCATGCTGCCCCTGACAGCCTCGCATTCCACCAGGAATGTGTGAAGCGTGTCAAAAACCTTCACACCGCGGATTGTCTCCGCGCCAACAAGTAAGTCAAGGTCCCCGCTACAAGGTTTCTCCTCCATACAATATTATTAAATCTTAGATCCACCATGGCTTGGGGTCTCGAAGCGCGTGTTCCATTCCTTGATAAGGCATTTTTGGATGTCGCAATGAATATCGATGCAAAAGAAAAGATGTTCCATAAAGGTACCACTCAGGATGTTGACCAAGATGGTTGTCCCAAAATGGAAAAGGTACAATCTTTTCTGATTGAGAACTCGTTCAAGTCCTCATTCTGTCCTAGTATATCCTCCGAAAGGCCTTTGACTGTTCCCCAGGCGGAAAGGTACGCCAACAGATTCCGTAAAAAAACATATACATCGATTTGACCCCTGGTTCACACAGCCTTATCTTCCCCGCTCCATCCTTTGGCGGCAAAAAGAACAGTTCTCAGATGGTGTTGGGTACTCTTGGATCGATGGGTATGTTTGTTTTCTCATCATCGTTCACCTCCAGATTGATCTTATGGGGACATCTATCCTAGAATGAAAGAGCACGCACAGGCAGTCGTATCTGATGAAGCATTCGAAAAGAGGACAGAGAGATGGACAGAAGGCGTTCCAGATACCAAAGAAGCATACTATATCCGCGAGATATTCGACAGTGCGTTCACACAGCCCATGGGTTTTTCCACGATCATGATCTATCTACTCTTCACAGGTCTCTTCCCAACAGAAGCCGCTGCAACAACAGCAGTGCGGTTCGTATTCTCTCTGAATGTAACTTGCTTATTCCTGACGTTTTCCTAGGTGGATACCGCGTGGAGATTGGGGCTGTGCCGCCGATCCAAGTGGCCGAAGCGTTAGCATCCACAACGCTGCTTATAGCACAGATGAGTAAGGCTTTGTAAAACGACAGATGTATTCCGGGTATTCGTAAGTCATTGAAAGTGGGTTGGTTGTTATTCTTAGACGGAATGAGTAAGATAGAAAGGAGTGTTGTGGTTGTCGATGGTGCACAATAGTCACAGCAAGATAACGAGAAAAGCAATGAAAACGTATGAAAGAGGGTAAAAAAAAACTGATGCTGAACGGGTGGGTGGGGGGTACTAGTGAGGAATTGTGTAATGGTATATAACGAGGGTTCAGCCTCCCAAGAAGAAAAATCAAGTCTATGACGTTGAGAGACGAGATTCAGCTCGAATCTTGCGCGATATACTGGCGATAGAAGCCTACCCCAGAATCTTCCGAAGGCACAGGCGAGCCGACCGATTTCGCGGGTATCCCCACGCGCGTCCCCGCGCTGGTCTGAGAGGTATTGCGAGATCGTTTCGACGGTAAAGGCGCAGGCGAGCTATTACCAGCGTTCCACGCAGGCCGGGTCACAGTCGCTCTTGCAAAATTCGGGGTATCATCAATAACTGGTCGTCTGGAAGCGGGAGTCGACGTTTGCGCCCTGCGACTGGCCGGCCGAGAAGTAGACGCGCTGTCGCCTGACACGAGCCGTGTGCCGAACTTGGCGTTGGCGGAGGATTCGCGTCCGTAAGATGCTATGGAGCCGCCTCGTCTTAGGCTGGAAGGTGCCCGGCCCTTGACGGGCGGCTTCTGGACCGTAACCTTGTCGGCACCCCAATAAGAGAAACTCATCTTGCTCTTCCTGTCCGAATCGTCCGAGTCGTTTGCTTCGTCGTCGTCTGGTGGAAGAGGAACGATCCTAGGCTGAGCTTGAGTCTGTGACCGCGAACGTACGACACTGCGAGATGAGGAGAATGAGTCTTTACTTTTCCCAGAACAAGGCATGAAAAACACACTCGTCCATGGACACGACACCCTCTCGGGGTTGCCCGATCGACCAAGTTTCAATCTACACCAAAAGAAGAAGTATTTCGTCAGAGACCAGCAAGAGAAAAAGAGGATATATATTTTTACCTTTATGAATTTATACAAATTCCGTGGTTTCGTTTGCACGTTCCGTCGGCCCGTCGTCGCATACTTAGCCTTGCTCTGCATCTCTGGCAGAGAACTCGCGCGCGACGTCAACGCAGCAACGAGAGGAACAGACGTAGTCCCCGTCCTTTGGCACTGTAACACAACGTCATTGAAAACCACAAACCACAAGTCCTTTTTGCCCCCAATGCCATTGTTTCCCTGCAAGACATCACTCAGGCGTTTGAACGACGGTTTTCCCCGCACGCCTTTGGCGTTGACGACGGGGGGAGGGGAAGGGCCCTTGACGGGTGCGCTGCCGAGGACCGGGCACGGTCGTTCTTCCACCAGCACGCGCGAGGGTTTGGGCAGCGCCAGCTGCTTGACCTTGTCCAGTCCTTCGATGCGGGCAAAGACATCACGTGTCTTGTCGCGCTCTTCCCGCTGTATCTTCTGGTCCTCGATACTCCGCACGATATTCTCTATTTCCGCCACCATCTGCAGCGTGCTTTCGTATTCGAACGTGCTGGGATCCGTGTGGAACAAGAGGTTCTGGAAGAGCAGAGGGTATTTGAGTAGTCGCTGGAACGGCTTGGAGAGCGTGATGGCGAGACCGGTCTCGCCCTTGTCGCATGCATCGCCTTCCAGTTTCTGAAGAAGCTTGCAGACCTTTTGCCATTCGGCTGCATCCTGATTCTTGGGTTTCTTGGAGGTCACGTTCTGCAATGCCGCGTCTACTTGATCCAGGGCTCTTTCCAGGTGGAGGACATAGTCTTTGTAGCCTGTGAAGATATCAGACTAGATTTGATTCAGTGACGAGAGGTAGATGGATGTAATGAAACAACAGACATTCGAGACAAAGACATCTGCAAGCGACCGGACGAGCGGATACTGATCGTCGTATCGTTTATGAAGAGCCTCTGCAAGTCTTCTATGACCGTCAAGAACGCCAGAGTCTACGACCTCCAGACATCGGCGCAGGTCCTCTGGAATCTGATGGGGTGCGAGAACACCACCCAATACGGCGGTCGGGACGGTCGAGCCCTTCTTGAGCTTTCTGAACATGCCCGTCGCCTTGTCGCCCTGACTGAACTTTCGGTCGCGCTCCTTTTCTCCGGGGGTTTGGCGGCCAAGAGACTGTGTCGAGGAAGACATCTGATCACGTGGTGGAGGTGGGAGGGAAAAGTGAGATCGCGAAGGAAAAGGAAGGGGGACGGGGCCTGTGCGACCTTGGGTCCTTGTTGCGACGCTAGTGCGGTACGGGGATTGGGGGTGATCAGCCTTTGAGGACACGGGTCGGGTGTTGTAGGCTCTGTGATCGCCTGGGTCGTCGTCGTCGGACTCGTTGGATTCCCCGTCAATGTTTGGGGTTTCTTTGAGACGTGTCGTGAAAGAAGTGACGGCGCTGGTCGGCGTGCCAGAGGGAGAGGGGGACATGAAGCGGGCAGCGATTGGCGGGAGATGTTCGCCAGAGTCCGAGGGCGAGTCGGCGCGGTAGAAATCAAAGTCGAGGTTTGGAGTCGATGAGGAGGGAACGGAGGAAGCTGCTGGTGTCGAGAAGGGATGAAGGAGTGGATCAATGAACGTGTCTTTCATCTTGATTAGTTCCAGGACGTATCTGTTGAGTGATGAGCAGAATGAAGGAGAGTTGTTGGAGGGATTCGCGGACCTCTCTTCACTGGAGATGATTTCGTATAAAACCTCTTGTCGCGTACGTTCTCTGGAGCCGAGATTGGTGACGAGGTCTTCTTCGGTGACTTCGCTCCAGGACGTCGCGGCGAGGATCCTGCTGCCGCTGCTGGCAGACATCTGGGAATAAGGGGTGGCGGAGCGGAGAGAGGGGGCGGACTGGTCAGCTGGTTTCTGTAGATAGGGCGATGGGGTGCGCGTGGACGTGGACGTCGCCTTGACGGTCTTGGTGTCGGCATCGGACTTGGAGGAGGAGGAGGACGAGGCGGCGGCGACGGACGCGCGAGGTTCCTTGCCGTATGTTGCGTGGAAGCGGGTGAGATTTGTCTTGATGGGCTGGGCGGACGGAGGCGGGGGCGGGGTGTCTGGGAGCGCGCGATCGGAGACTATGGTGGGTGCAGGGGACGCAAAGGCGACCTTCTTGGAGTGGTGGTCGTTCTGTGGGCCATCGTGGTCGATGACGGCGTGGTCGATGGACGGGAGGGGCTTGAAGGACGGGGCTGTCGCGGGAGGCCACTGGGGCAGGGGAGGGATGGCGTCGAGGCCGAGTGCTGGGGACGGCGACGACAAGGAGCCTCTGTCTCTGTCCTTGGAGACGCCGCCGCCGATGTGGAGACGGTGGAAAAAAGCCTTCATGGTTGGCAGCAACAGCGAGCAGCGAAATTAAAATTGAGACCGCGTGGGAAGCACATGTTCCCAGCACATCGAACCAAACACCAGCCTCTCCTCGACTTCCCTCCCTTCCTCCTCGCCCAGTCCGACGACGGCACTGCCAATGGCACCGCTCTCTGGTTGGGCGCCCAGTGTCTCTCTGCCTATCTCGCTGCCATCCACGCTGTCCCTGGCGTCGTCTGCGAGCTCGGCAGCGGCATCGGCCTCACTGCGTGCGTCCTGCTCACTCGCTGCTCCCTCCTGCTCATCTCAGCCCAAGTCTCGTCATGAGTTCTCTGCGCTGGCACGTCCTGGCCACCGACATCCCCCACGTCATTTCCTCTGTTCTCTCTCCAAACATCCAAAACAATCTCCACCGCCTCCCCCCTGCTGCTGGCTCAATCCAGGTCCGTGAACTCGACTGGACAGTCCCTCCAGCCGACTGGTCCTGGGACCACCCCTCTGTCGTCGCATCGCCCTCGCCCTCGTCGTCCTCGGCCGCCGCGAACCTTCTCCGGCCGCCTTTTGACCTCATCTGCACAGCTGACACCGTCTACGACCCGTTCCTCGTGCAGCCTCTGCTCCGCACCCTCCATGCTCTCTGCGTCGCCTCTGCCGCCGCCGCCCCAAACGCACGCGCGCCTCCAGTATACCTCTGCCTCGAGCGTCGCGACCCTCCGCTGGTCGACCGCTGCCTCTCAGAAGCACATCTCACATGGGGATTTCATGTCCAGCGGATACCCCATCGCAAGCTCGCCAAGGCCATGCACAAGGCCGGAATGAACTGGCCCAAAGAGGACTGGGAGGGTATCGAGATTTGGAAATTCACCTTGTAATATTAATTCTAGTGTATCTAAGCACCCGAGACCTCGGCTTCCTCTCTCCTGGTAGCTACAAGCTTCAACGTTCGATCGAACCCATGGTTTGACTATGGACCACAATGAGCACTTGATCCCATTGTTCCAATCCAACTCACCAGATCCCGCCATGTCTCTTCCTCGTCATTCTCTGTCTGTAGTTGGTATATTTGTAGAAATCCCTTGAACCTAGAAATATGTAGCATCAGATCGCGACGCAGTCTAATCCAGGAAGCACCAACGTCAGTCTGCCATCGTCAGTGACATCCAGAAACTCGACCAGCTCGTCTTTGGTCTCTTGTGAAAAAGGCGCCCCGTTCGTGTCTTGCGCCCAAGCATCCAGGCCCTCGGCCGTCAAGTACGCACCAGGTGGCGGCTCAAGCAGCGTCACCACCCCGTCCTGCTTTCGCTCAGGTGGCGGCACACAATATTTCGCGAAAATATGTCGAAGACACGCCTCGAGCTGCATATATGAGCACTACGAAACACTTTCATTACACTTTGAATACCTGATCCGAGATGGCCCCTTCGTCGTCGAGCAGCTGAACACCTGCGTTCCTCCTGCCTTGTTTCGACGACGGTTCTGGAGTTTCAGGGCGTGGCGACGGCGCCGCGTCCACGCTCGACATTTCCGTCGGGTTTTTTTCAGAAACAATTTCAATTTGTGGCACACGAAACACTGCACGTGCACGTGCAACCCGTCAGCTCTCCAGCCACTTGCCATGGCCAACCGCTCCGAGCCACTCTCCATCGAATCCTTACTGCAGAAACAAAAAGCAGAAAAGGAGGCGGCTTCCAAGGTGCTGTTTCTGTCTGTTTTCTGGGACTACAAGCTTGAACGTTGCGCAGCCGAAATTCCTGTCTAAAGAAGAGCGGGCCAAGATTGCGATTGCCAGTCGCGCCAAGGAAATTCAGGGAGAGAGGGAAAAACAGGACAAAGCTCGCAGGGATCGAGAGGCTCTCGAACGGGAAGCAGAAGAATTGAGGCAAAAGGAACGTGGACAGAACGGACATTACAGTGGAGGGGGGAGCAGCCGTCGTGAGTCATCGTTCATTTTCCCTCACAAGTAACACTTGTACACTATTCTACAGACGAAGACAGATATGCACATCCTGAACGGGACCGCGACAACAGAAACGATCGACATGGACGGCGCGACCACCGGCGGGGAAACATGCCCCCGCCCCCACCTCCCCAAGACGATCGTCGCGCTCCCAAAGAAGGCTACCAAAACGTACCTACAGGCCCGCGTGCAAGCCGTGGCAAGCCCACAGGCACCACCTCGGCTGTCGCTGCGTCGCCCTCCTCCCAGACACCTACCATACCCGACCAGGCTGGCTCATTCGTGCCACCCATGACCGACGGGGACCTATCCGCGATCCGGTCGCGCTACCTCGGCGTGGACAAGAAGAAGCGCAAGATCCGCAAGATGAACGACCGCAAATTCGTGTTTGACTGGGACACGCAGGATGACACGTTTGCTGACGATGCGCCTGGGGCTGTCGGGGGCGCGCGGCAGGGTGCGCAGGTGATGTTTGGGCGAGGACGGATTGCGGGTATGGACGATGGTGGAGGCAGTGGAACGCGGAGAGCTGGAAGCGGAGGCATGGAGCTTGCGGACGCGCTGGAGAGACGCATGGCTGCCAAGTCGGGGCTGGATGAGCGGCATTGGACAGAGAAGAAGCTCGAGGAGATGAAGGAAAGGGACTGGAGAATCTTCCGAGAGGACTTTAGCATTTCTGCGCGAGGTAGGCTTTTCCCTTTCCTTGAGTGACAGTTCCAACATCCGACACAGGGGGCTCCATACCGCATCCCCTGCGTTCCTGGAACGAGTCGGCGATTCCTCCCACGATACTGGAATGTATCGAAAACATTGGATACAAGGAACCTTCCCCTATCCAGCGGCAGGCAATTCCAATCGGCTTACAAAACCGCGATATCATTGGCATTGCGGAAACAGGTCCGTGAAACTTGATGAATTGCGATATTTTCGTCTGCTGACCCCGAAGCCAGGTTCCGGCAAGACGGCAGCATTTGTCATACCGATGCTGGCTTTCATATCTGGGCTGCCGCCTTTGACCGACGAGAATCGGCATCTCGGCCCCTTTGCGCTGATTTTAGCGCCTACGCGCGAGTTGGCGCAACAGATCGAGAGCGAAGCACGCAAATTTGCGACACCACTTGGATTCAAATGCGTTTCAATTGTCGGAGGAGTGAGTAGTGATGATTCTTGGCAGTTGGGAAATTAATTTTTTTTTCTATGACAGCGTGCGGTGGAAGAGCAACAATTCAATTTGCGGGAGGGCGCCGAGATCATCATTGCGACACCGGGACGGCTGAGAGACGTGATCGAGCGACATGTGCTTGTGCTGTCTCAGTGCCGTTATGTAGTAATGGACGAGGCTGACAGGATGGTACATCTTGGCTTCGAAGCGGATCTGACGTTCATCCTGGACGCGCTGCCGAGCGAGACAATGCAGGGCGAAGACACGGAAGAACAAATGGACGTAGACGGAGAAACGATGGTGAAAAAGGGGCGAACGAGAGTGACGACATTGTTCTCGGCAACGATGCCGGCTGCCGTTGAGCGGCTGGCGCGCAAATACCTGAAGAAGCCGGCGGTGATCACGATCGGAGAGGCCGGCAGAGCAGTGGACACGGTTGAGCAGCGGGTAGAGTTTGTGATAGGTGACGAGAAGAAAAAGTGGGTGATGTGTGTGCTCTGCGCCGAGGAGACTGACGTGATTTCCGATAGACTCAGACTCTTGGAAATCCTCAACAGCGGGCAGTATGCTTCGCCGATCATCGTGTTTGTGAACCAGAAAAAGACGGCAGACATGGTGGCGAAAGACCTTTCACGTGCGGGGGTAAGTGCATGCATGAACGTGGGTGTCCAAGCCGGCTTGGCTGACGACGAACAGTGGAATGCAGCAACGTTGCACTCTGGCAAGAACCAGGAAGGCCGCGAGGCAGCGCTGCAGTCGCTGCGAAGCGGAGAGAGCGACGTGCTGGTGGCGACCGACCTGGCTGGACGCGGCATTGACGTGCAGGACGTGTCGCTTGTGATCAATTTCCAGATGTCAAGCACAATTGAAGCATACGTGCATCGGATTGGTATGGACGGCTAAACGCTGTGAGCATGTGTACTAATCTCGCGTAGGACGCACTGGGCGCGCTGGGAAACTAGGCACGGCCATTACATTCTTAACGAACGATGACGAGGAGGTCATGTGGGTGTTCTGTGCTTATCTGGCCAATTAAGCTAATAGTACTCACGTGATGCAGGTACGATCTGAAGCAAGGTAAGAGATGCGGCTGGGAGAGGGTGAGTTTGCTGACTGGCTGCTGCAGAAATCAGCAAGAGCCCAGTCTCGAAGGTGCCGGGGGAGCTGGCGAAACACGAGGCAGCGCAGCACAGAGTTTCGCGGGAGATGAAGCGGAAGCGGGAGGCAGAAGATGTTGGGTGATGCGGCATTGGTCGGACCGGGCGAAGCCGACAGGGATCGGGGTGGATGACGGAGTCTGTGTTTGTCATAGACAGAATGCAATTCAAAGATTGTTCTCCACAGTCTCTCTTCACCGCCAACCATGCCCGGCCACGGGCCTCTCAACGACCTCAAGCGTTTCCTCGTCCACCACATCCCCCACGACCACTCCAACAGCATCAGGCAGTCCAAGGACCGACCAGTCCACAGCCGCCCTGCAACACCGCCCTCACCTCTTCCCTCCCCCACCACACCCCCATATACCCAGGTCCATCTCTCCAAAAAGTACGGCAAGCTCGGCCGTGTCCTGGGCAGCGGTGCAGGCGGCACCGTTCGTCTTATCAAGAGCGGCCCCAAGAACGGCGCCGTCGTCTACGCCGTCAAGGAGTTCAGACCAAAACGCAGCGGTGAGTCTGAAAAGGAGTACCAGAAAAAGGTCACCGCCGAGTTCTGCGTCGGCTCTACCCTCAAGCACCCCAATATCATTCAGACCTTTGACATTGTCTCTGACCACGGACTATTCTACGAGGTAATTTCCCTCTCCGTTTCCCTCCATCGTCACTCATACCTCCCAGGTCATGGAGTATGCTCCCTTTGACCTCTTCAACGTCGTCATGTCCGGCAAGATGTGCCGTCCAGAGATCTACTGTGTCTTTCGTCAGATCTGTGATGGAGTCGAGTATCTTCACGAACTCGGCCTAGCACACCGTGATCTCAAACTCGACAATTGTGTGATGACCCATGACAACGTCGTCAAGCTCATTGATTTTGGCACTGCTACTGTCTTCCACTATCCTGGCAAAGCACATACCCCAGCAACAGGCATTGTCGGCAGCGACCCGTATCTTGCCCCCGAAGTACTGAGCAGCGACTCCTATGACCCGAGAAAGACTGACGTCTGGAGCGTGGCTATCATTTTCATGTGCATGGTCCTCAGGCGATTCCCTTGGAAGATCCCAGACCCCAAGACAGACCCAAGCTTCAGAGCTTTCGTACAAGCTCATCCCGATCTCTCACTCAAGCCTGAGCCCAAGCCGGCCAAGGCTCGGCTTCCAAATCCGGAAATAAGCACTCCTAGGAACCTGCCTGAACGGGGAGTTACTCTTCCACCGTCCCTCTCCTCTCTGCACAAACCTCCTCCGATGCGCGAGCGATCCTCGAGTACCGGAACTCCACAGCCTCACCAGGAGGCCCGTTCCTCAAGCACCAGCACCACAAATTCCTCGGAAAGAGCCTCTATTCTCACCTCGGCATCTACCGAGTCTACAGATATCACCGATCCGCCGTCCCGTCCGCCAAGCGACAACCACTGTTCTCCTCCATTCAACTCGCACCTTACAACGCCGACAGGTGTCACTGCCGATGATCGCTGCCATGGCCAGGTTCATCACTCCCAAAGTATGGCCGCACTCCCTGTCTTTGGCAGCGGCAGTCTCAAGGCAGAGAGTCCGCGCGAGATGGATCCTTCTGTTCTCCGGTTCGCACGCCCCGCCCAGTCAACAGAATCCCTCCCGAGCCCCTCTCTCAACGGTCGCCTATCTCCCCCACGTACACCTGCTACTCACCGCACCCGTCCGTCGGCATTAACAGAAACGTTGAATGAAGAGGAGGATACCCCGTTGCCCCACATTGCCGAGTCAACATCGTCTGCTACTGCTTCCCCTTCCACTGTTACCAAAACACGACAGCGTACAGACAGTGTGGTGACCTATCACGGTGGAGGCGCAGAGTCGATATTCCGCCTCTTGCCGCGCGAAACTCGATCCGCCCTCCGACGCATGCTTCATATTGAGCCGTCAGCACGCTGTACGCTGACGGATCTGCTCAAAGGCAAGGGAAAGGCGAGTGCATTACTATGTGGGTGTGATAGGTCTGGACATCACCACCGCGATGGAACAAAGAGCGGTTCAGATAGCAACGGCGGTCATTGTGTGGACCACGATGACTATGACTCGGACGACGAGGACGACGGTGACGAGTGGCTTACGAGCATCGTACCGTGCTCACAACCAGGCGTTGAACCTGGCCATGTGCATATCAAGGTTACAGAGGATGACAAGAAGTCGAGTAAACGGCGATTCTTTTAAGTTGTTTGCTTGGGTACTCGCCAGACATGTCCACGCTGCGAGGTGCCATCACGTTTATCATCTCCATTGTCATATCTACTTTATATAGCAACGACTTCGACCTTGAACATCCATTCCTTCTTTTGACTTTTCCACCTTTTTAAAGCGTACGAGTGATTTATTGCCCATTGCCCATATGTTCCTCCTCCATATCCTTACTTTCGACATTCATGTTCTCATCGTTCCTTCCTTGACGAGCATCTTATTACGGGTGTTTCGCACCCTCATGCCCTCATAAACCGGACGCTCTTTGGATAATTTAAATCGCATAGCCATATCTGTCATTACTACCCCAACCTACCTACAACCATCAATTTCCTGCTATCTCCACTTTGCTCTCACCGGTCTTCCTGCACGTTGTTTATGTATCTCCCCATAGAGAAGTTAAATATGTACTAATATTTTTTTATTTTTGCTTTTCATTCTCGTCAAACTGTCTTCTTGACACCCGGAACCTGGAAGGAATTAAATAAGATCAATCGGGGTGGCGAAAGTGACGATGACTGCGGAGTAGAAATGAAGTCTGGAAACGGGTGGCAATTGCTGCCGTCATTTTGTTTCATTAAACAAGAAGGAAAAGAAAATTTAGTTGACCATCATTTTTGAGAGAAATTAATTTTCTACGACTACAAAGATAGCGTTGCTTTATGCCAGTCCATAACAGGAGAATATATAGCTGATAAGGTAATCTTGTCAGATCATATCCCGGCCGATTGAAAGAGTTTCCTCATGCTGGGTTTAGAGTGTCGTGCCGAGATTTCCTCGATAAATATTGGCTCCGTCCGAGTTTAATTCAAAAAACGTACTCGTGAATTTTCTGATTTTTGATCTAGAAGCTCTGAATTGTGGCGGGAAGCTCTTGTCTCACAATCCTCCTATTTCTCGGGAGATTCGTGTGATCTATGTAGATAAATAACCTATGGGCATCACGAAGGAAATTATACAATTACATTAACGAGAGTCAAATCAGTCTTACAATTTTACAATTCCTGCAAGATGTGTAGCAAAGTTCCGGACCAGGGTATGTGTATGACACAAATCACAACTCCTCGTGCCAGGGCATTCGTTTTACTGGTTTTTTATTCTTTTTTGTCGTATCAGATTCTCTCTCTTTTTCTGGCGTCTTATCTCCATTCTTTCCTGTAGTAGGCTTTGATTTAATGTCGTAGCCTGCAGCCCGTAACGTCTCCTCAAGCTTCTCCATCGCCAATATCTGGCCTTCTGATATGTCAATTTCTTCCACAAGCTCAAACACGACGCCGTCCTGGTCCGCTGCAATTTCTTGAATCGCCACCTTGCCGTCCTTACTGCCCGTCAGTGTTCCAAGGGCTTTGCGCAGTATTTCGCTATACTTGTCACCGACCTCAACGCCACCAGCAATAATCTTTGGCGTCTGTTTTGCGGGCGCAGCAGGTAAGACTGGTTTACGCCGCGGGAATTTGACGGGGTGGTCGAGCAAGTCAGGGACATCGTCAAATGCATCTGTGGCATGGCTGGAATCTGACGGATCGGAAATTTCACGGCAGCGGATCTGGTGCTCCTCGCTCGTATCCCGATAAGACTTGAAGCCAGGCTCGCCACAGAGCCGCGGCGTGTTGATTACGAGCACGTAGGAGCACGTCTTGGCTTCTTTTACAAAAAGTATTGTATCCGTCATCGTCATTGAGCAGTGAAACTGGAGTTAGATGGGTTAGTTAGACAAATCGAGTGCAAGGGGGAAAATCGATCAGACGATCCTACCTGAACTTCGACTTCACGAGGTCTGTGTGTCTTGTCACAAAGCGTTCCGTCGCTCCATCTTTGAACAAGATAGCGTGATCCGGCATTCCGCGCAAGCTCAAGGTTGGTCTGAGCATGTCGCTCTGCGACAGTGAGGTCGGCACCAGGTTGGGGTGCTTTGCCCAATGTGAATGATTCCCACTGTTAAGTTACCCTGTTTAGAAGTTGAATCATCTAAAATAGATTTCTTACACCAGAGTCTTCCTGTGGTGGTCTATGCCCTCCTGGAATCAACAAGTCAAATTAATCAAACAAGCCTTGGCGAGTCGGGCAAGATATGACCATCGAGCCCAGGTGCGACTACATACGGAAGGACTAGGGCCGGGAAGAGACCCCGCCAAGGGAAAAGAAGGAAGGAAGGAAGAATTACCTGCAGAATTTGTGGCTTCCTTGAACTGTCTAATTTCTTGGTTGTGGCAGTAGGAATAAGTCCACCAGCCTTGCCGATGCTTGGGACGTAAAGTAAGGACAGAGTTGGGTCTCGAAAGGAATCACGGACGCACGTAAAGGCAGGTCCCAGACAACGGCTGAAGGAGGGACCAGCTCCGTGACGGGACGGGTTCAAAGTCAGATGGATCGTCACTCGATGCAGGTTGGACGGTCGCGTCTACTTTTGGGATGAGGCACAGATATGAGTCTTTGGGGCCCATTTTCATCTGTTCGAGGGTATAATTAATGGAGGGCTAGAAATGGTCATGAGATTATGACGCTAGACGATGTAAATGTGGCACTTTGGGTGTTGGGTCGAGGCTGTCAAGACGGTCTGTCCAGGGCTGATCGAGAAACTCGAGCTCGCCGCCGCGCAGGCCGTCGGCGAGCCAGCGTTGGGCGGTGTCTGGATGGAGAGGCAGACGGTTGAGAAATGCGACGCGGTGCTTCGGGAAAGCATGGGCGTCGTCGGGGAGTGAGTGGAGGAAGCGGGCTGCGGCGATGTGGGGGACGAGGGCGGCGGCGAAGACGAGGATGCGCATTATGGTGGAGGCTGAGCGCTGAGCTATAAGCTTAAAGATTTACACGTTGACACAGCTCCGCGGCTGGGACTGAATTTCCTAAAGAGGAATGTCGGTGCGGCCACAGGCCGGTTCGGCGGCGGGAATATTAATTCCTGGAAAAGGGGGCTGTCGTTGGAATATCCATGTGCTTTCCTCACGTCGTGAGTCCTCTCCTCCAAATCTGGATTCTGTAGTTTGACCACACATCTTTATTCTCATTACGTGAGGACAACCCCCCAAAATCAGGGGTAATTTCCGTCCAACAGGATGATTGCTGAACGATAATAGTAATACTTTGCGATTGGCTCACTATGCTACAACAATTCATTTTCGAATTCTTCTATATTCGGTCCTCAATTTCTTCATTAAAGCCCGGTCCAGGCTACCTTTTCCCCACTTGAGTACTCTCTCTCCAACCAGCTACCATCCCAGTGCTCGTGTCTCCCTAACAACCCCTTCCATCCCTCGCATACCCTGACCCATGTCTTCCTCCACGCAAGACCCACAGGATGAAGGTGATGACAAGCGGAATCTCGATGAGCTCGAGGAACCGACTGGCGGTAATAATGAGACTGGTGAGCGGCTCTCTTTCTATTGGACCCACAGCGCCCAAACTACACCGCGTCGTCCCATGATTTTTACTGATTGCGCTCGCTGTTACTATTTCCATTTATAGACGTTGCCGTGAAAGATGCGCCTACAAAGCGCGGTAGGGGGCGCCCAAAAGGCAGTAAGAATAAGCGGCCAGGTATGACTGGCGTGGGCACATCCACTGCAGGCCCTCCTCGCAAGAGAGGCCGTCCACCGAAGGTTAGTTCCCTTCATCTGTCGCGTTTCTCACAGACGTGTCCTTCAAGTGACTTTCTTGAAGCATTGCTGACATACTTTCACAGGAAAAGAAACCTGAAGATGAGGCTGACACCGAACCTCCCGCCAAACGGAAACGCGGTCGTCCTCCAAAAAATCTCAAATCTGAGACCGGCGATGACGCCGGGGGCAGTGGTGAAGCCACTGAGTCCAGCGCAAAGAAGAAGCGGGGCAGGCCTAAGAAGGCAGCGGACTAGTCAGCTGAGCGCTCTATTTTTTGTACCTGTTTTCCCGTCGATTTTCCGTACAGGCTGCTAGTTTTCTCTTGTTGTCACAGCCTTATAGTCCGGTTTCTTTTTACTAATGTTTACAATCATGACCCCCACGCCTCTCTTTCACGATCTCCTTGTTATACAACTGTCGAACATTTTGGATACCATTTGCTGTATACGTATATTACATACTGTCGTTCCTTTTTGTTCAATGCCGACAGAAGCTGGCGCGAGCCTCATGCCCATTTGTGATTGTCGAGCTGATCGCACATGCATGCGAAGCAGTGCCCGAGTATGAGAAAAACTTAAAATGACAATGACGAGCGATCTCGAGGTCACATTCTGTCTTGCGGATGCATTCAAAAGGCCGAGGACACATTCGAACTGTAAGTCCAAATTTGGCTTCGTTTATGCTGCGGTCTACTGTGTACATAGTGCTAACGCTATCCGAAAAATCCACAACATTGCCACGCCGATTAACGCTAGTAATACCCAGCATAACCATTCTATAATGCTTGCCTGTCGTATAGCTCTCTTCTTTGCTGTAGCGTAATTGATATCTGGACGAAAAGTTATCATAGTGTATAATGGTATCCAACCGGTCGGATTTCCTGGCGGGTATGGGACACGAGACAATAACGGTCCGAGAGAAGATAGAGAAATAAATGATCTAGAACTTAAAGAATAAAGAATGTTGTCCAATGTTTTCTTAAAGAGATATATCGGAGTCGTCACGTTGTGCCTCATTTCCACACTAACCATGCGTCAGGCTCATGAGAAACCGAAGAGGAAAACGAGGAACGCACTAATTATCCATGGCCAAGTCGCAGATTGCGATGAGATCTTCATGCCGGGTGTCTGAATATCGGTCGAGAGCACGAGCCAAGCCTTGATCAGTAATGGTTGACCCAACCTTACTTGATGGCGGCGTCGGTTTGACACCCTCCTGAAGAAGGAGAGTCATCAATATTCTGACATCTTCAAGGCCACAATTAAGACCCTGTCCGTAGAATGGAACCATGGAATGTGCGGCATCTCCTAGAATAATGACAGAATCCTTGAAATGATAAGGTTTCGACTAGGAAAATTTTTTTACAATGTTCAAATCAATTGTTTTGATGGTTTGGTAGATAGCGAATTTACCTTGGTGCAGATCAAGGGACTACGTGGATTACGCATAAAATCTTCCACAAGGTTTTTCTCACCTATCATAGACAAAGCATCGGGAAAGTGCAGTTTAAACCACGCTAGAATAACCTCTGGTGTATCAAGGCGATCAAAGTCCGAGGTGGGGGCGAAAAGTGTGCAAGTAAATGTTTTATCCTGTCCATCAGAAAATAATGAATAAATCGTGTCGTGAAGTGTAATATTTGTACCTTATTGGGCAGGGCGATTAACATGAAAGAATGGCGTGGCCAGATATGAAGATGATTTGGATCAAGGAGAAAAGCTGCCTTGCCGCTAGTATCAATGTCTGCCGGCATTTTCAATTCGACGTATTCATGCTTGATGTATTCCTGCTGATAATCCATTCTAGCGGATGCAATTGACGGGAAGCAGGGCCATGATGAGAAAAAGTTCGATCTGGAGAAGCACGCTCACCTGACAACCCTCATCATCTGTCGTCGAATGATTGAATAACTCCCATCTGCGCCAATGCAAAAATCAAAGTCAACCGTGAACTGTTCCCCTGAATCAGAGTTTCGTATGGTAATACGCTTGTCGTTGAAATCTGCGGCCATAACCTTATGTTTAAAGAAAATGGAGATATTCCCTGTTGCAGTCGCTTCTTCCAGCAACACTTCATTAAGTAATGCACGGTCGATAGAGTTGATGCACTGCAAAGCCAAGGTGGCAGGTTCAGAATGCCTGAATCTGTATAGACTAAGGCTTACCTGTCCATCTTTGTCATAGAGCTGACTTTCAAGATCACCCTTCGTGCTGTGAATCATGCGCCCGCGCATGGGAATGACAGTGTCCATGAAGTGCTGCGTGAGTCCCGGGTCGACGGCTTCCAGAGCAGCTATTCCACGATGGGACATGGCCAAATTAATTGAGCGCTGCTGGTTGGCTGCCTTGGATGAAGGGAGGCGTATATCTTGTCTGGAGCGTGAGGTTAAAATTAAGCTAATATTATCGTCTGCTTACCAGAACGTCCCTCAAAGACCTCGACTTTCCAGCCCTGCTTGGCAAAGGCCATCGCCGCGAGGCACCCTACCGGGCCAGCACCAACCACGACGACCTTTCTCGCAATGGAGGGCATAATTGAACCTCGAATCAATAAACAAATTTTTGATCGAGTCGATAAATGACGCAATCTTATCTCCGATCGGATGTACGACCTGAAGCGAATTGCATCCTCCTATCTCACTCTACCTCTACAGATGGTCGAATCCAGCAACTCCACCTTGCCCCTGAGTTCTGACTTTATATTTCCTATCAACAACGATGTGCAAGCAAAGTCTCGGACTGATGCCGGTAAGTCACCGTAGACACTGCACTATACCGAAATTATCACTATCATGCGAATCTAGAAAGCAGGGTTATCTATCTCTGCGGAAACTCTCTCGGGCTTCCATCTCGGCGTTCTGTCGCTCTTACCCAGGAAGAACTCGCAGTCTGGGGCACCCAGTAAGATCACCAACTTTTCATCATTTGCTCCCACATGAAAATCCGCCACAGCGGAGTCGTGGGTCACTTCCGGCACCCATACGATAGGCCATGGGTAAAGTTCACCGACAAACTTAATCCTTTGATGGCAGAAATCGTAGGTAAGCATCGTCATTTTATCTTAGTTATCTGGGTTCACAGCTATTGCAAAAGGGGCCAAGGAGAAAGAAGTTGCTTGCATGGGCACGCTGACAAGCAATCTGCATCTCATGATGGATTCCTTCTACAAACCGACTGCAGACCGTTTTAAGATCCTGTGCGAAGCGAAGGCCTTTCCCTCGGATCAAGTGGGTTGTAAGAATTCTTTCGCCTCGCGAATGAAGATTGCTGACACAATACTTCCACGGAAGTACGCTTTTGCATCGCAAGTCAAGGCCCACGATCTGGATCCTGCGACCGCTATCATTGAGGTGTCTCCCAGAGAAGGCGAATATACCCTTCGGGAAGAGGATATTCTGGAAATTATTGCCAAGGAAGGACCCTCTATCGCGCTTGTTCTTTTTAGTGGAGTGCAATACTACACTGGTCAGTGGTTCCCGATGGAATCCATCACACGGAAAGCTAAAGAGCAGGTAAGAGAGCATGGAAACTCCCCTTTTACGTCCTGCCTGGATGCTTAAAGCTTGCGAAAAACCTGATTCACATTTCTAGGGTTGCATTTGTGGATGGGATCTTGCCCATGCAGTCGGAAATGTCCCTTTGGGCCTACATGATTGGGATGTAGACTTTGCAGTCTGGTGCACGTACAAATACCTTAATTCGAGCCCGGGCGGTATCGCAGGCCTATTTGTCCACGAAAAGTGGAACAATGTCGAGCTCCCGAAGTGGGTAGCCGTAAATCCTTGTTACTAAGATATGAACATACTGATAGGTTCGCTGGATGGTGGGGCCACGAGCTTTCGACACGCTTCAAAATGCCGGCAAAATTCTCTCCGGTGGTTGGCGCCCAGGGATTTCAACAATCAAACCCCTGTATTCTTGCTCTTGCCTCCCTTTTGGGATCTCTCCAGCTATTTAAGGAAGCGGGAATGATGGATCCCATCAGGGAAAGATCTTTGCTTTTAACAGGGACCCTCGAAAGTCTTCTAACCAAGTCAAAGTATTTCGCACCGCGTGACGAAGTGAGGCAACTCTACCCACAACCAGGCAGCGGCGAACCAGGATTCACAATCATCACACCAAGTGATGCGTCACAGCGTGGCGCGCAGCTTTCATTATTGTTCTTACCCATTGGCACAGGAATAATGCAAAAGATATTCACGGCAATATCGGATTACGGAGTTATTGGCGATGAGAGGGAACCGGATGTGATCCGCCTGGCACCTGCGCCGTTGTACAACACGATCACTGATTGCGAACAGGCAGTCCACTACTTGGAAAAGGCATTCAAAGAGATAACTGAGTAGAATGATAGGAATTATTTAGGGATTAATTCTGGATAGAAAGTCCCTTATAATTTCAACATAATCAAGGCTCAGCAGAATGTCGTTATGCTCGCCGTCGAGGTGATCCGTATTGCGTTGAATATGTGTAGAAGCATGGTCTTCATACAAGGTGCAGAGACGTTGATACATGGTCTCACTTTGAAGCAAGTCGACAAGGGTGTCTCCTTTGGAGTGGATGATGAGCCACTTGATGTGGGTATCAATCAGTGGAAGCTTCGCCGTTGAATAGGCGGCGTAAGAGTTGTGCTCGCCAAAGGTGGGGCGTATAAACCATGCATGATATGTAGGAAACGATAAGAGCAGGAGGTCGGGGTCATATATGCCTTCTGACATTATGATGACTTTGACTGCTTGGAAAAGATGTGGCGATGGGGTCAAAGATGGTGAGATAGATGATGAATCCAGAAAAATAGATGACAACATGTGCGCAGAGCAGCTGTGACCGATAAGATATAAAAAGTGCGGATCATATAGCTGTCCAACTCCAGGTGGGCCGGGCCAAGTGATAAGGAAATGGAGGGCGTCAAGAGCGTCCTCTGCGTGACCGGGGTGGCGAAAATGATCGTTACCAGGAGGATCGCGCGGGGTTAGGCGATAGTTGGGCACAGCAACGGGGAGACGAGTTGCAGCTGCGAGATTATGAGCAAGATTCCTGTGATCGCGCTTGTCCTCGCTGCAGGCAATGAGGACAGAGGTCGAGGAAGGGAGCAAAGCTGCTCACGAACGCCAAGCACCACCATGAACGAAGACGAGGAGGGGGCGTGGGTCGCCAGGGCTGGCATCAGGAGGAAGATAGAGATCGAGCTGGCGCAGCTGGTCAGCGCCTTCCGCGGTGTATGCGATGTCGACAAATTCCATTCCTGTCACAGTGTCACACCGCGTCATGATGTCATCGCCTTGACGTCGTATATAGGCCGCGCAGCTTCCGCACGCACCGCATACACCATGGCTTTCACGACCTCGGACATTTGCAAGGTCCCACCGTCTTCGTCAAACTTCTCTTCTGCAGTCCTGATCCTTCCTTTAGATTATCCTCGCAATTTTTCTCCCGCCGCTGGGCGTCTTCTTCGAGCGTGGTTGCGGCGTCGACCTCGTACGTTTGCTGTCAAATGCCTTGTTCATTACCATTCACCGTTTTCTAGTTGATAAATATTCTTCTTACCATCCTGGGCTACATGTGAGCATTGCATTGTTTTCCGCCTACACCATTACTAATTCTTTTCAAGTCCTGGAATTATTCACGGTATGTCGCCTCAGCTTCGATCACGACTTCATAACTCATCTCTCTCCAGCACTTTATATCATCTTAAAGTACTAGGCCTATATAGGCGTTCTACTACCATGCGATTAGAGATTAAATACCCCATTACCGTTGATTAAAACATTTAATGTCTTCGTATTATTGTAGCTTGTGATGCAAGCTTCTCGACTGCGGACCCCACCTCTCATTCGGCTCGTCTATCAATATCATCGGCATGGAGAGTTGTTTTTTCTTCTTCTTGATGGTCTGGCCAAGGAGCAAAGATCGTACTGCGCGCCCAAATTAAGCAACATTATGGCTCACTTGATGATGCACGGGAGGTTTACTGCCTTCCCAATTCGCCCTCCTCCTCGCTCTCCTCTTCCCCACTTTCCTCGTCTTCAGTCGCGTTTTCCTCCGAGGAAAGCTCTGATGATGTAGCGAGTACATCGTTACCTGTGGTATTTGACGCGACCTTTCCAGTCCTAGTCCTCGATTCCATTTGTTTCGTCACATCACTTTCGACGTTAACACCCTCATCCTCATCCTCATCCTCATCCTCGTCATCCTCATCACTATCCTCGTCACTTTCTTGTTCGTCAAATTGCTTGATCATATGCGTTCCAATGGTCCAGCATTTCTTTAAATTTTCAAGGACGTCATCCTTGCCCTTCACCCCCTCGCCCCGAGCAATTGGCAATCTATGCCATTTTCGGATGTCATCTTCATCTACAATGTCGTCCTGGTATAATGCAGCGAGTATTTGTCCAAACAAAGGCAACCGCTTTGAAGTTGCACAATGACTCTGAAAGATATTTAGATGCGTCGAAAATCCTTCTTTATACTCAATCATGCATACCTGTAGTGCTGACACGGTCTCTATCGGATCAATGCCCCCAATTTTGTCAATGAGGCCTCCCCACCTACTGATGACACCCGATATCTCCTTACGTTGCGCGACCGGCCCGTCGTCCACAATCTGGATCTTCTCCACAATTGCACCCACCACCGCTTCTCGTACGCGTGTCAATGGTACATTACTTGCCATCCGTAGCGTTTTAAGTTCTACCGCTGCGTTGTCAATTGAATGACCTTCTGCAAATGCGCGTTCCAGCGATTGTTTGACCTCAGTCTGGAACTCTGACTCCGCCATTGGTGTCCCAGCAGGAAGGTTGAGAGACGAAGAAATATCATTGAATGCGGTGTGAGAGTCCGAATCCGTGTCGGAATCGCTGCTGTCTCCAGAGTCACTCTCGCTGCTCGAAGACTCACTTGAAGACTCAGAGCCGTCATCAGAAACATCTAGGTCAGACGCGTTATCCCCTGTCTAACACGTTGGAAAGGCCGCGGAATTTATGTACCCAGTTACGCACCAAGCCGCATGAAGCGTTCATTTTTAAATGCTGCGATATCATCTTCCTCGGCATCATCAGGAGGCCCTGCAGGCCATACGATCGCATTTGAATATTTGCCAAGAGTGTGAGGTAAATCTTGCGCTGAGAATGTAATGCATTGGAATTGTGTTGATCGGATAGAAAATTGACGACTTACAAGCCTCGACGTCTTCTAGGTCCGAATCTTCATCCTCCGATGAATCTGCTGAATCGCGCTTCCTCGACAACCTCTCAAAAGGTCGAAGCAATGCAGAAGGTCCAACAATCACACCATCACCCACCAAGGATCCTCGTTGCACGACCGACTTGTCCTTGATGGAGACGCCAGCACCAATGATACTACGCTCGATGACACAGTCCGAGCCGATAGCAGTACCATCGAATATATACGAATTGCGAATGATGGTACCAGTCCCAATAGAACAATTGCATCCAATGACAGAGGCGACTATCTCTGCATTTTCGTTTATCTGCGTTGAAGCACCAATCATAGTATTATTGCCAATTTTACACGTTCTGTGCTCATGAGTTATCAAAGCAGGGTATGGGAGAGAAGTAACTTACCGTGCGAGGATAACTGTCTGGTCTTTTGCCAAGTACTTGTTACCCCGTTCATGTTCGTATGCGTGTCCACTTGGGTGATTGTCATCGGGAACCAACGGGAATGTCCATCGAGAAAGGATATCTTTGCTACAAAGATGGAGATGATAAGTTGAGTATTGCAGCCGGACACTGAGAGTTCTAAATGTACCTGACAGATTCGTAGCTTTTCGTATCCTTGACGCGTGCAGCATACCCCTCTTTAGCAACATAACAATGAATGTTCTTCATGAGAAGGTCTGATGTCAAAACACCGTGGACGAAGTCTCTCCGGATATCCAAGTAATCGAAATTGTCCTGAAATAGCGAGGGAACCTACGCAAGCGTCAGAGCAAAGAAAAGAGCGAGACAAATTCAAGCTACCTCAACAGAACACACATCGATGGAACAGTCTATCAGATCATTGCGGATCTCCAGCTCTGGATGCGCTGCGAAGATTTCGCGCGGCACATGCGCCAGTGTAGTGGGCGGGTAAGCGGTAACAGGTTCGTAATAGAGGCATTCCGACGTTTGGGGGTCCAAAACAAATATAGAAGAATCACCACGGGCTCTGAACAAATCATAAGGACAAAACTTGATAACACGCAAGCAATGACTCACTTCGTCCGATGCCTTGCCCCGCTTTCCTTCACGACCATAGTCATAATAGCATCCTTATTCGTCTTGCGGCGCTCTCTGTGCACCCGTACGACCTCGTCTATACGAATGTTGCTCACCAGATCCCCCATAACCAAGACAAAATCGCTAGTGACCAGTCCGCGGGTATATATATCACGCATCGCGTCGCCAGGGGAAAATGTCTCTTTCGCCGTCAGAATGGGCACGATCTTGATTCCAGATCCAGCTTTTGACCATTTTGATTCTCTGAAAAGTAGAATAAGGCGTAAGGAGGGAGAATCAATGAAAGTGTAAAGCCTGATACCTGATCGCTGCTTTGACTTGGTCTGCATGAGATCGGCAAACGACGAAAATCTCCTGGACACCAGCAAGAGCAAGACTTTCGAAAGTCCAGTCAAGTAAAGGCGCATTACAGATCGGAAGCAGGCACTGTAGGGATAGTAAATAGGGTACACTGAAGGCGAAAACTCATCCGTCTCACTCGAGGTTTACGCGCTGTGAGCGGCCTGAATCGTTTGTTGAAACTGTCGGCAAGGATAACAGCCTGCAGAACCTCTTCGTCGTCGTCGATCAACTTTTCTTTGCCAGTGTTCGATGATTTTGACATCATTTATCTCGTGGAGAAAGAAGACAAGTAAAAACCGAGGCTTGTGACTCATATCAGACTGACTTAATGGCGTAAGCAGTATCACAACCAATGGTTTCACGACGTAACATATACTAACCACGAATGAAGATCCAAGAAAGAAAAGTCACCAAATGATTACAATTGAACCTAAAAGACATATAGCACGATCCGTTAAAGGTATGTGGGTATGAGACTCGAGACAATGAATCGAGGATATGGTATAGAAGAGCGGATCAAGCTGGTCGTGGTAAATGGTCATCAAGGAAAATAAATCAAATCGAAAAGCAAATCCGAGATGTATCGTAAAAGTGAAGACATGGGTGGGTATGCAATCTGCTGCCATATATATATGGTCGGCAAACCTACTACCCAGACAAAGGAATGAATAGAAAGGTTCATCATGGTCATAAGATAGAAATAATCAATACATGATTATGCGGCGGCTGCAACAACAGGGGTGGCCACAGGAGCGGCCTCGACAGGCTTGACAGGCTCCTTGATGGCAGAGGCACTGGTAACAGTGTCAGTGACAGGCTCACTTGTTTCCGATACAGGATTCTCAAGAGGAGCAACTGGAGCAGGCTCATCGATCTTGGGCGGGTGTTCATCAACCTTGGCAGGTGTTACGACCTCTGCTTTGGGCTTGGATTTGAAAAAGCCACCAAGAGAGATACGGCGCTTGGCCTTCGCAACCTTGGACAAAATGTGAGGCGGACACATGATATAAAAGATATCGCAATATGCTGACCTTTTCCTCTTTCTTCTCTTCATGAACTGGGGGTGCAGCCTCGGCGGTGGGCTCGGCGGTGGGCTCGACGGTGGGCTCAGCAGCCTCAACGACGTCACTAAAAGGCAAGAATCAGAATTAACTCATGTATTGAGGAACCAATGATTGAGAAACTCACGTCGCCTTGGTTGCTTCATTGGACTCTTCGACCTTGGCAGGCTCAGCAGCAGGAGCCTGAGCCTGCAATGGCACCTCTTCCTCTGCGGCAGGGGCTGCCTACAAAGCGGATAAAGAACGGGTGAGGATACGACACAATCTTAAGGCTTATATTATACCTCAGCTGCGGACTCGTCCTTCCTTTTCTCTTTTTTAGGGCTCTTGGGAACCTTCGCTTTCTTCTCTGCTTTCGGCTTATCATTCTTGAAGGGGGCAAGAAGTTTAGCGAGAAGACTAGGGCTCTTCGGACGCTCCTCCTTCTTAGGAACGTCAGCCTCAGTATCGACCTGAGATGTTGTCAGAAATTATGGTTTCCAAAAAGGAACATATTACTTACAGGCTTGCTCTCTTCCTTAGCAGGCTCAGCGGCAGCAGGCTCAGCGGAAGCTTCGGGGACAGGAGCAGAGGAAGGCTCAGTAGCCTTTGCAGTTTCCTCAGGAGCCCTGACAGTTTCCTCGACAGCCTTGACAAGTTCCTGAGCATGTTTCTCAGGTTCCTTTATAGTGATTAGCAAACCAAATATGAAATTTAAAAAATGACATACAGGGGTTGCCTCTTGAGCCTGTGGGGCTTCGGAAGCAGCGGGGGCGACCTCTGGGGCCGGCGCAAGGGTCTGGGAGACCTTTGTCTCTTGGGCGGGAGCAACAACAGGAGCGGCAGCTTCAGGAGCGGACATTATTGCAATGATGCAAGAAGAGCTGTAGGCCGTGTAAGGAGCAGGGAAGGAAAGTAAGAGAGAGACGACAGATACAGGAAATGGTATTAGATGCAAGAGGGAGAGAAAATTAGGCGTGCTAAACAGCTGAATACCCGCTGGGATAGCTGGGGGGATCAAGAGAATCAGGAAGGAGGGATAAAGAGTCGGACATTTTTAGCGAGCCCTTCTTTTTATTTGGTTCCATCTGTTTGCCAGTTGTTTGGCTCACTAGTCCTTATTTGTGACAATTGCCCGCCTCCGTAATCAGACACAGAAACGAGGACAACTCCCCTCTCAGTACATGTAGTATACCCCACATTTTTCCTCTGCCTCCGCCATGTTCTGTTATTGCCAACTTTCTTTTGCCTTCAGCGCTTACCTTTCACTGTTAGCCGCGTTCGCTTTTGCCCAAACAGAAGCATCAATTTGTTCACGTATCAGCATGCGATCACGTTACCAAGAGCACCTTTGAATGTCTGAATCGTGGAAGATGCCTAATTTTGCAAACCTTTCGTGGCCTCCAACGCCTAGAACTGAATCAATGGACCTATCTTTACCGCACATAGTCCTCGTGTGTGTTGTAACGGTCCAGAATGTATACCTCGACTCGAAAAATTGCGATAACGAGATATTGATGTACCTTCGCGCGGATACATCACTTGTTTCATCTCACGCTCTCGATTCGCCAACAGGTTCTTGATTCGATTCATTTAAGGACGTAGGAGACTCGTGTACCAGACTATATCAACGCTTGTAGGCAATTCCGCGCGATTTTCCTATGTATTACTTCCCCCTGACTGTGGAGGCAAAGGAAAACCAATTCGCATGCCTTGAAGCAATTTTGTCACTTTTACAACCTTTGTTTCTGGTCTTTTCTGTAACTTTGACTGTCATGCTTTTTCTCGTCACATTCCTTCTGCTCCGTGACCGTGAAGGAGGCTATGTTTACATATATCGACAAACTGCGTCTACGGATGATACGGTGTTTATTTTTGTTTTACATATGGGGATATTGTGCTCATATTGGATGTATACATGTATGCATGATCAATACCTCTTTCATGCGAAAAGTTTTGTAAAATCCGTGAGGCCTTAGGCCTCAGGCTCCGTACTACTCCGTACTTGTTCCTAATTACACTGGTCCACGCAAAGAACGAGATCACATCACCCTTTAACAATAAGATTTACGCAAAGAAGACTAAGACAAAAAGGAGTAACTGCCAACCCTGAGGCCTGAGATCTCCCAAGATCTGATTTCCACGATCTATCTCCGCCTTGTACGATTTTCTACTTTTTTTTTTCTGAAACCGTTTAAATATAGTCTGTTGAAGCTTGGTAGCACGGACACTTGGAACATACCATCGATGCATTTACTAATATCAGGCAGCGATGGATATCAGCGGCTTTGAGCGGGGAGGCGGACGAAGCCCCTTTGCCTTCATACGCCTTCGTTTCGCTTCTGTTCAAGGTAAGTAACAGGTCAGTTGACATCTACAGGTCATCTGTCGGAGAGACATACCCTCCAAGTATGGTGTATCTTCCTCAGAATCAAAGCCTACTTCTTGCACCTGCTCTGCAGCTTCTGCTTCCCCTAAGACAAAAGGAGGCACTGGATCTGGAACTGGCTCATCAATGGGTGTGACCTTCAATCGTTTTTCAACCTTAAATTTGGCAACATAGAACCCATCCATATTGTGCACATGGGGATAAAATCGCCGTGTCAGATTGACACTAGGATGAAATGTTTTCCCGCGATATTTCGTGTAGCCTTCACGACCAAACTCAAGGCCAGTGTCCACCAATTTCACGTTAGGCCGTTTCCGAAGTGCATAATCAACCACAGATTCATTCTCGTCAACGGTAACGGAGCACGTTGAGTAGACAATGTACCCGCCGGTTTTTGAGTCAGGATTCACACTGTCAATGGCACACAGGATTAACTGCTTCTGCAGATGAGAAAGCAGTGTAAAATCACGTTCCGACTGTTGGGCAGAAATAAGTCATCAAGGTCTCCATGCGCGAACGACTTGATATACCTTATTGACCTTGACACTCTGATCTTTACTGATGACACCAGTACCACTGCATGGCGCATCCAGCAGCACGCGGTCGAATCCACCCATCACTTTGGGAAATTCTCGGCCATCATAAGAGCACACAACAACATTCTTACACCCGAGGCGATGAACGTTGGCGGTAAGACTCTTGGTACGCGCCTTGTTAGCATCATTGGCAAAAACGATACCGGTATTCTGCAATAGAGCGGCGATATGAGTAGTCTTTCCGCCCGGTGCAGAGGCCATATCCAGAACACGTTCATTGGACTGAGGAGCAAGTGCAATGACGGGAAGGAACGAAGAAGCAGCCTGAAGCATGTAGTGTCCAGCCAAGTATTCCGGAGTTGCACCTTTAAGACATAAGTTGATTAATGGGATCGCGTATACCCGACGTACCGATTGGAACAGTGCTCTCAAACACCTGCAATCCAACACTGGTCCACTTGCCAATTGGTTCCAGATTTACACCTCTGTTGATTAAGGCTTGAGCGAGATCGCGACGACGCGTTTTCAAAGTGTTAGTCCGGATTGTGACAGGACGTGGTACTTCATTCGCTTCGAAAAATTCAATTGCCTTGGAACAAAATGAGGTAAGATGCGAATCAGGAAGAACACGAGGCATACTTCATGAACGGGAAACAGTTGGAACAGCTTTTCTGCCAAAAACTCATTGTAGCCGTAGTAACTGGCAATATCAGCAACAAGTTGGTCCGTATATTCTGACCGTGAACTGGTAATGCGGATTGTAGCAACAATATTCAATTGGGAATGATAACGCACCGATTCTGTTCAGCTAACCGCTTGAATTTCCCTAGTACTCTCGCACATTCTCGCATACGGCGCTGAATGACATGGACATCAGGCCCGCCGCCTTGCTTCTCCGCCTCCCTTTCGGAAGCTGTTGGTAGATGAAAGGGCTCTGCATCAATCTCTTCTCCTGCATCGGGCTCTCCATCAATATCCTCTTCATCGCTCGCAGCAGCTTCTCGAAACTCTTCTTCATCTAGCTCCGCCTCGGCAGCCGCCTTGGCATCGAGTGCGCGTGAGCGAGCCTCCATATTGGCCATCGTAACACGGCCATTATCATCCTCTGAATCCTCGTCCGAGTCCTCAGATGCATCCGAAGCGGTAGGAATAATTTTCGAGGGCCGTTCACTCTGTTTTGATTTTCTCCCTTTTGACAAGGACATATCTTCCTCGTCCTCTGTATCGAAATCAAACTTTTGAGCTGTACCTCGTAACAAGTCATCGCTTTGAGTGTTTAAGTGCTTCCTGAGTAGAATCAACAATAAACGTGAACGTACTCATCTTCTTGCATATAATCATCCAAGGTACCAACTGGTTGCTCCGCATCATCATAGCTATCATACAAGTTTAGAGCATAAAGAGAGGCATGACTGGCTCTACATACTTGCCTCGGTCCACGCTGTTGTCTACGTCTTCCCAGCCATCTCCAGAGTCTTTGTCAGGATCAGGGATGAGAGAAGATTTACTCTTCTTCGTAGACAGTCTTTTAGAATTGTTCATAGAAGCAGCCTTTTGTTTTTTATCCTTCGCTTTTTTTGACGGACGTATGAATTCAGTTTTGGCCTCGTCACCGCCATAGTCATTATCCGCCTTCCGTTTTCCAAGCAGCTTCGATGTCATATTTCTCGCATTATCCAGAGGTTCTGGCGCGGACTGTTTGTGTTTCGCGCGGCGACCCATGACGAGTAACGATGGGAGAGGACTATGTGCTCTCCAGGCTGTTGAAAAAATCGATCAATCGTAATATATTTTGCATTGTTGTCCAATAGCCTCCCGATTTCAATGACCAGTTT
>JABAJZ010006843.1:0-43631 GCA_018857265.1 Termitomyces sp. T32_za158 | reverse complement strand
GTTCTGCCGTCTCTCTCCTTGATAACGCCCCCAGCGCCCCGGAACTCACTTAGCTCGTCCCGGAGCATCTGCGCTAAGCCCAGGACCACCGTCCACACCCCCAAAAAGCCCCTAACATTTCGGAGCATCCTCCTTACCGCGTCCAGGACTTCCTCACGTCGCGCTAGGTTAGGTGTATCTAGCTATATCCAGTCTGCTACCGTAAGGCCTTGCTTTGGAAGAAGCCCCCGAGGTCAGCGGGACCTGACAGTGTATCTAGCTACATCTTGTCTGCCATCATAAAGCCTTGCTTTGGATGAATCCCCCATCTGTCAGGCCCCGCTGACTATGGGGGCTTCTTCCAAAGCAGAGCCTTACAATGGTGGACTAGATGTAGCTAGTTCCATACAGCTTTCTAATTTGCCCCAAATTAGATACTAGGCTGAGAGCATGTCTGCCAGGGCCCTCTGAAGGGTCAAAAAAAAAAACAGAAGAATTGGGTGTCATCACCAAGAATGCAGCACCTTGGGCCATGCCATTTGGGTCATTAATGGCAATGAGTATGAGTTCTAGTATGCAGAAACCAAGGCTGCAACTTAGCAGACCCTGAAGACACACTAAGCCATGGAATTGACATTGATGTCTTCTTGGCTCCAGTTACACAACTTCATGCATTGGCCTCCATCCCGGACACCTGTACTGCTGCCTTAACCTCCTGCTCCTTCCAACCTTCCTCCTTCACACCACTCTCACCCCCTCCCTTCCCCCTACTCCAACTCTCACTGACAGTAGCACCACCAACAACTTTGTCAACAAATCCTGGGCTCACCAAAATTCCCTACCTCTAATCTGCCCCCCTGCCCCAATATTCCTATTTCCCCTTCCCACGTTAACCCTGACCTCTCCTGCCTCAAGACCAGCAAGAACTCCCCCTTCCATCAGTGAAAAATGTGGGATTGGATCTTAGGTCACCTGTGTTCTCTCATGGACAACTTTATGTAGCTCTTTCTAGATGCACATCTGGCAACAGAATCAAAGCAATTCTGTTGTTGTCAGGTTCCGCTGACAACGGGGGCTTCTTCCAAAGTGAGGCCTTACAATGTGGAGGAGATGTAGCTGAGTTTACAAGTTCCTAGTTTGAAGGACAAAGTCCAGGATAATTCCGGGGTTGTGGGGGCATAGTGAGGATGATTATGAGGTGCAATGAGGTGATCCTGGGTGTAGGGTCAGCTCTGGGGTTGAGAGAGGTGGTCTGCAGCAAACTATGTGAGTTCTGGGGTTTTTAGATGAGTTGGTTGGGAGGGAATACAATGGGTTCAGGTAGTTGCAAGGGAAGCAGGTGGGGAAGTATACAGAGTAGGTCCAGGGAAAGGTTCTGGGTGAAACAAGGCAAGGCTGTGGTTGAGACAAGTGCCGTGAGAGGCAAGAAGGGGAAACAAAGTTGAAGTTGGAATGAGACAATGAGGATGAGACAAGTTTTGGCTGGGAGTCAAAAAGATGAGGAGAAAATAATCAAGAATTCACAAGTTGAGACAGAGTAAGACGAGATTTAAGCTAAAGCGGGCGAGTTGATGAGACAGATTCTGTAGACTTAACAAAGGTGTCTAGGACGCATGTCAATGTCACAATTTTTGAGCTATCATCAAGCTATCATGCATGTAACAATACAATACATAAATTCACATTCAAAACTGGCACCCACTGTGCCTCAAATGCCAGAATTCGGTCGTACAAAGTTTGTCGTCAAATCGATCAAAAATTTTGCCCGACTGCCCAGACTGGGCTTTAAATGCAGTATCACAAACCAAGGTTTCCTTCCAGAGGTCTCAAATCCGCTATTTTGCGGACAAAGTTTAGCGGGAGTTCCCCGGGGCCTGCTGCAATCAGAAGTAAAAAAAAATAACCTAAACCCATATATCAAAGAGGCTCAAAATGAATCCTACAATCGGTCTTCCCCTGTTTTGCGTGTTGCTTACTGCATGAGTACGTCCATATTTGGACAATGGTTGCGATTATATACCAGGCGGGTAATCCATCCATCCGCCTGCCGAGCTTGCCAAGTCTCCACAGCATGTGTCATAACGTGAGACCCCTTCAACTTCTTTTATGCGGTGCTGATCAACGCCTGCCGAGCTTGCCGAGACCTCGATAGTATCATCTAATCTCTTACTCCTCTTACTATAGTGCTTTAATTACTGCCATACACTGGCAGGTATGTATGACTCGTTTCTCATTTACACCTGGCTCGCAGTGGCCGTCTATTCAGTTTGGGTCTGTTAAAAAAGAGGTCAAAGCAGTCCATATGTACTCATTTTAGAACATGTTGGCTACTGATGAAATCATGACTGTTGGAGTCCTATTCTCATATTGACCGCTTCCCCATGACCACTTCTTCCTGACCACTTCTTCCTGACCACTTCCCTCTGGACCACTTCCAGGTCTACGCTGACAGTTATCTCGTACTGTGTACATCCAGTCGTACACCTGTTGTGATTTGCTAATCAACAATGATGCCTTCCCTTGCGGACATAATTCAACTCGCTGATGGCGAAGGGCCTTTACTTATAGGTGAGCCTCATATGCCTATCATCTACCTTCATTGAGACTCTTTGCTAGGGACCATGACAAGCTACTTGTAAAGTAACTTTGTCCAAGGTATCCAACCGAAAATTAATGACAAGCTAAAGTCTCTTCGGGGTTTCTTGTGCACAAGCGGCCTATTACTATCGCAAGTACCCTCAGGACCACGTATTCCTGAAAGTCACGGTAATTCAAACACCTGTCAAGCTATTATTTCAATCACCGTATTGAGTTGTCATTTCTGCAGATTGGAATTCTCCTGTTCGCTACCTCCTCATCTTCTTCCTAATCAATCTCACTGCATCTCAGTGGACTTGGAGCATCTCACATAATACTTCTCTCGCAGACGGTACATACTCTCTTCTTGTATTGCAGGGTGCCAGAAAACGTAGAAACAATTATTCTAATCCCCCGGTATGTCCAGTCCAACACGTTTAAGGTTTTAACATGATTTTGTGGTACATTGGTCTAGAGAATTTTCGGTATGCTCACTCCACTTGTGATGCCATTAAAAGGGATGTAATCAGTTAATTAGGTTTCAGTCGTGCTTGGGGTACGTCCTCAATTGAAAAACCGTTGTTCGCATGGATGGATCACCCACACAGTATACAATCGCAACCATTGTCCAAATGTGGAGTGTTTTCAAGGTCTAAATCCATAGCAGTTCTCATTCTTTGTGCACAGCTTTTATGCATGGAGGGTTAAAACTTGTTTGTCACAAGACCATTGACTCTTGCTATTACCGACGTTTTCACGCAGTAAGCAACACGCATAGATGGGGAAGGCCGATTGTAGGATTCATAGTGAGTCAGCCTCTTTGATATGCGTGTCCGTTCTTTTTTGATTCTTTTGGTTGCAGCTCACGATGATTGCTGTACTGTTTTGTGCGTTTTACGTGACTCCTACGCCGGAACTAGGTTAAAAAGCGTGGTCTTCAGGCTTATGGATCGGTTAGTTCTCATGTATACAGACGAGTTACGGTAATGATGAACAGGCACGTTTCACCACCTCAGCAACGGTTATTCTACTGTATTTTATACTAATCCCGGCATTACTCCCTGGTTCACTGAGTAGAGCCCAATTTTAGGTTTGGCGAACCAACAATCGAGGATATTCGGAAAGGACCCTTGGGAGCAAGCCCTTCATTCTCTTCCCGGATCTAGTACTCATATATTATAGAGGCTTTCTTCAGCTGCATGGGCTGCCACCATTGTCTGTGATCTGACTATAAGCTTTGCTCTCGTGTACTTTCTAAACAGCATGCGTTCTGGTTTGACGCCGTAAGTGCAATCGAGGCCGTTGTCATACCAAAATTCAGTTCTTTCAAGCTCGGAGCACTTGATAGATCGTTTGGTACTACTTAGGTAAAAGACTCACTTCCCGATTTGAAACTGCCATTGACATTCCCCTAGTATCAACGTCGGCGTTGTGACTAGCATCATCGCGATATGCACATTGGCCCTTGTGAGCACTGGTTTGTTGTTCCAATAATAGGGTGCAGAACTGAACCTTCAAAGTATTATGCTACATCAGCCAGCAATGTATCATCTGGTGGTTGGTCTCTTTATAGTTCAGCAATGTCTATATCTTCCTCCAACTTTTGAGCAGTTTTTATTGAAATCAGCGGAAGTTGTACGCCGTCAACTGAACTGGTGGTATTCTATTGATTTATTCAGAATTGTGATATAGTTTATGTCAACTCAATGCTGGTGAGTAGTCCAATGGCTTTGAATCTGGTGCTGCAGAAAGAACTTACTCGGACATAGGTGACGTATGTCGCGCTCTGACCTACCTGGCTCTCTTTGTTAACCAAACATGCCATTGGACAGGCTGAATTCACGAAACAACGCGCGAATGATTCTGGAGATGCCTGTATCGAGAAATCTCTCTGACCTCAAGTCCAGCCAAGGTGAGAAACAAGGACTCAAAATCAGTGCAAAAGATGTTAATTTGACATAGGTGTTCAAGAAGTTGGAGAATAAACATTTGGATAAATAGAACCTCCAGATTTCCGATCCCCGTCCAACCAACCTTCCTTGGTACCTTTACACCTCCAAACCTTGTCTCTCCACCTTTTCACTCTCATCTTCTGTCTTAGTAATATAGTAATCTCGATGATCTGATGTCACAACCTTTGCACAACTACTAAGTACTCCAACCATGATGCCTAGTTCAAAGTTCCCTACAAGCGCTCAACAGCTATCGTCAACTGGCCTTGGCAAACATTTTACCAGCCCAGTCAAACATGGAGGTCGCGAGACAATGGTCTATATGCAGGTGGGAGGCAGGAGATATTGAATCCTGAAGGCAAAGCTTAAAAAAGCATTGAAAAAGCAGACTGAAGGCATTATTGATCCCTTGCCACCCCCTACTCCTCAACAACATCCAATGAAACTCCCATATCCTCTGCTAGTGACAAGCTCTTCAAACTTGATGATGAGCTATTCCCAGGTCCAGAATGTGTCACTACTATTCAAGACAATGAACACACCTGTAACAGACTCTTGCCATAGAGTGTAATCTAATTCCGACAGCTTATTTCCATAAATAACAATCCATTTAATTTAATTAATAGTTATTGTACTATGGCTGCCTTACAAAAGGCAGCCAATTTTACTGTCATACCAAGTAGTACTAAAATTGTATACCAATCTGATTCTCTTGTGTGATTGTAAGGCTACTTTATTATTGACTATGTTTCAACACCCCATACCACACAAGTAAAATGGAGGGTGCACTTTACTATTACTACAATATTTGTCATTCATATGTGCAAAGTATACACCACAAAAAAAATACAAATGTTGCTAATTCTACTTACAACTGTAAATCATCCAAGATTTCTTTATATACAATACTAGAAGTTCTATGACTTGTATTCTCTGGCAACTGTCGTGACCCATCTCCAGAGCACACCATACAGTCCCAGGACACCCCTGCCAACTCCCACATCCTACCCTGCCTTCCCCACCAGCCAAGCCGTGCCCTGAATGCCCAGGTCCCCCACCTCACTGACCCCTGGCTCCCGGCAATTGCATCAGCCCTGATTGATCCTACAGCGCCGCAACCACCCGCATCACCCAGCAATCACTCTGTTCATGACACCTGACACCCAGGACTGACACCCAATGTCAGACCACTTGATATCTTGATTCCAACATCCGCCGCTCTTGATTAGATCATATAACACGGAAGTCTTAATATACAATCCTGGGTACTTCGCCAATACACCTCAGAGTCCCATACAGTACGTCCATACAGTACTCCAGGATTGATCTGGCTCAGCCTGGGATGAGTCTCTCTGTCAGGTACCGCTGACCTCGGGGGCTTCTTCCAAAGCAGGGGCTTACGAAGGCGGACTAGATGTAGCTAGATACACGCACGCTAGTGCCAGAGAGCAAAGTCCGGGATGAAAGGGAGTGGTACTCCGGGGTGGTCCGGGGTGGTCCGGGATGTCGAATGGGTTCTAAGGTGTGAAACGAGTGTTCCGGGACTCGTATACTTCGTCCTGGGATGCGGCAAAGGGTGTAACGAAGACGATTGACGAGTTAACTATAGAGGGACTTTGGGGACGAGTGCTGGAACTAGGGGAAATGATGCGAATGGGGGTCCTGTGAGGTCCAGGACAATAACTGGGGAAACGAGACGAAACCGGGGGTGTAGGCGAGTGTCAAACTAAAGAGAATGATAACGAAGTCAAAGGCGAAGATGGATAACTGGGTTCAAGGCCGGTGCGGGTTGAGAGTCGATAAGTCGAGGCGAGAGAGGTCAAGACGAGATGAAAGAGATGAAGTTCAAGTAAAGCAAGAGAGTTCGGTGAGACAAAGTCAAAGGGACTTAACGATTTGAGGTTTTAAGTCAAAGATTCTGGGGTTCAAGGTCACAAATTTACTGGATACGATGCGGACGATACGAAGTTACGATGCAGATGTTCAGGACGGTGTGATGCAGAATAACGTGGGCAATTCGATAGTGTCAGGTTGTGTAATATCAATACTACTGTACATGGTGGCTGGCTACCGACTTAAGTATACGACGAGGAGGGACTTGTCCCGGTTGCGTCTGATCAGTCCTGGGGTACTGTATGGATGTATTGTATGTGGTTCTGGGGCGTGTTGCTGGCAGATCCAGGACTGTATGATGGGGCTCGGCGGCGGGTGTTGGGATTGCGTATCAATGGTCTGTCATTGGGTTTTGGCCTGGGTGGCGGAAGTGATTGCCAGAGTGATCGCCGGGCAATGCGGGTGGCGGCGCCGTTGGATCAGGCAGGGTCGATGCGGGTAATCGCAGCTGGGTAGGATCAATTAGGGTTGATGCGGAGATGGCCGGGGTCAGGGCTGGGGTCTCGGGGAATTTGGGCGTTGAGAGGGCGGGAGTGCGGTGGGCGGTGGGATAGTGGCAGCGGAATAATGTGGTGGGTGCGAGGAGGCGCGGGGTGTTGGGGTGGTGTCCCAGAGGCGGGTTGTGACACTCTCCTCCTCCTCAAAGTACTAAGTTGTAGCTAGCCAACTTGTACAGTAGTCTTGATATTGCAACTACTTAACCTTTGAACCTATGGACCCCTTGATCTGAATTGTCAAAATTGTTAAGTCTACAGAATCTGTCTCATCAACTCCACTGCTTTAGCTCAAATCTTGTCTTACTCTGTCTCAACTTGTGAATTCTTGATTGTTTTCTCCTTGTCTTCTCGACTCCCAGCCAAAACTTGTCTCATCCTCATGTCTTTGACTTCATTTTATCTTGTTTAGGGATGGACCCAACAATGCTCAAGTTCAGGTTGATGCTGTGCCAAGTTGGTTTGCAACTTGTTTTCAGTTTTTGACTCCTTGTGGAGCCCTTATATACATGGTGTCCAAAGGTCAGAATTTTAGGGGAGACAAGAATCCAGATTACTGTCAGTGCTGTTCTTACATATCAGAATATCCGTATTCTGATTCTAAATTGTAGATGTGTCAGACTATGACCCGCAAATGAAACTCCCATCAATGCCTTCCCATCCAGTACTGTCCTGTAGTGCGAGTCCAACAAAACAGGCAGGGCTAGGCCTGAAGTCTGCCCCATTGAATGAACTTCTGTCAATGCCTTCTCAAACAAAACCCCCATCAATGTCCCATGGTGCAAGTCCAACAAAATGGTCCAGGCTGGGCCCAAAGTTTGCTTCATCAAAGGTTGCTGTTGCAAGGTCTCCTACTGCAAGTCCCACAAAACTAGGGCTGGGCCTGAAGTCTGCTCTGCCAACAGGCAAGGACCACTATGTCCAGCCTTGAGACTGTCAGGTCCCACTGACCTCTGGGCTTCTTCCAAATCAAGGCCTTATGGTGGCAGACTGGATGTAGCTAGATACACTCAACCTAACGCAAAGGGACGGAGTCCAGGACAAGGGGAGGAAGGTGTTCTGGGTGTTCCGGAATATTAACGGGCTTTGGGAGTGGTGGACGGTGGTCCAGGACGTAGTAGGAGTGCTCCAGGATGAACTAGATGAGTTCCGGGGCACGATGAGCATTTTCAGAAAAAGTGGACAATAGACGAGGGGTGGATTTATGAGACGATTGCTAGAACGGGAAGAATGCAAGATTAACTGAGACTGGAGTGGTCTGGGACACAAACCAGGAGAGTGAGACAAAACTGGGGAAACGAGATGAGACAAGGTGAAACGAGATGAGACAAGGTGAAACTGGGAAGCAAGGCGGAACTGTGGAGACAAGGCAAAACCGGGGAAACAAGGTGAAACTGTGAAGACGAGACAAAACCGGGGAGGCAAGGCAAAATGGAGAGACAAGATGAAACTGTTGAGACAAGGTGAAACCAGGGAAACAAGGCAAACTATTGAGATGAAGTGAAACCAGAGATAGAAGGGATTCAATGAGTCAAGGTCGGAATGGAAGTGGTAGATGAGATGAAGTTAGAGAGATTCGGATAACCGGAGAGTCGACGAGACAGATTTGAGAAGCGACGAGACAATTCAAGAGACGAGAATAAGTCGAGGAGACAGTCATGAAAATACAAAGAGAAGGAGTCAGGAAATCAAGCAGTCATTCAGGCAAAACAGTCAAAGGTTGTCAATATCAATACTAGGGTACATGCTGGCTAGTTACGACTTATATACTTGACAAGGCAGGGCTTGTCCTGGGCCGAGCCTGATCAGTCCCGGAGTACTGTATGGACGTACTGAATAGGGCTCCAGGATGTATTGGTGAAGAGTCCTGGGACTGTATGGAAGTCCTGACTCGTGGGGCCTTTATTGAAGCGGGCGGCGCATTGGGATCCTTGTATCAATTGTGTCTGATGGCAGCTGGCAGGTTGCGGTGCTGGGTGTGATTGCCAGAGTGATTGCCTGGTGATGCAGGTGATGCAGGTGATTGCGGCGCTGCAGGATCAGGTAGGGTGGATGCGGGTGATTGTGGCACCAGAGGATCAGATCAGGGTCATTGGGGTGGGGAAAGTGTGTGCTCAAGAAGGTGGAGCAGCTGGTGGGGAAACCAGGGGAAAGCATGAGGGTTGGATGAGGTGTCCCAGAGTTGTGTGGTGTGCTCCAGAGACAGGTCATGACATCACCCCCCCTCTAGCATTGAGACCCTTGAGGTGCCAGTGGTTGTGTGGCCGTCCAGCTTCTTTGTGCAAAGAGAAGCTCTGATGGCAGTCTAGAAGCTGTGAGTCCCAGATAAAAGAGGAGACAGATCAGGAACTTCTCTTGTTTTTCAACCTCGATGTCTTTACCCCCCACCTCGTCCAGCAGCGCCCTGCCCCCTCCTTCCTGGCGTACAGCGCCTCCATCCTCTCATCTGATGGGTTGCGTGAACCTTGCCCCAGGGCAAATCCTGGCAGTCCCAGAGGCGTCATGTATTAGGGCATCCCAGGCGTCCCCGGCGTACATGATGCAGGCTCTGCAGCGAGCCCGGGGTCCTCCTACACTGGCGTGGTGTCAGGTGAATAGGCCGGTGCGTGTACCCAGATGGTGGTCTGTTGTCACTGACTTCTTATAGTGCATTTACTGTGCGTGTCACAACGTGACCTGCGTCTTTGAGGGGCTGCAAGAGGGGTCCCAGCATGATTCTGCGGTATGCAAAGCCTGTCGAGGGAAGCACGAGGGGTGTTTGGTTGCACGGCTGTGGTGAGCATGTTGCGTGGTGGCAGAGCAGAGCTGGGGGTTAGATTGGGTGTGGAGGAAGACGGGGAAGGGGCCCTGGCCAGAAGTGGTGGAGGTACCAGGAGGAGGGCCCACGGTGGTGGAGGGGGTGTCAGCCCTGGTGAGTACGCCTCGTTCCTGGCCTGACAAGGGAAAGCGCAAGGCCGTATCGGAGTTTGAGGCGCCCAAATGTGTGTGCCGGTGGTTGTCCCTGGCGCCTCCTACCTTTGAGGGAGGCCCTTCGGGGTCGAATGTCTTTTCGCCGGGCTTGGGGCGCCTTCTATCCTTGATTACTGTTTGTCAAGGGGTGCCGGAGATTTTGCAGGCGGAGGTGCGCCAGTTGCAGGAGGAGATTGAGGGTCTGTGCAAGGAAGTGCAGGTGGCGAGGCAGGAGCAGACAAGGTGGCCTGGGTGCATGATACTCTGTTGCGTGACTGCAACACGTCTCTTGAGCTGTGGGAGGCGCAGGCAGAGGAGATTGAGCAGCTCCGGGCTCGACTCATGTGGAGGGCAGCAGGGAGTTCAACAGGAGTTCCAGGGTTTGCAGCACCATCAGCGCAGGAGGTTGAGGAGTTGGCCCGGGGTTTGCATCAGGCGGGCAAGTCAGAGTCTCATCGGCAGGAGTGGCTGTTGCAAGAGGTGGCCAGGACGTGGTTAGAGGTCCTGGGTGTGTGATTTCCTTTTCTTTCTTGCTCGTGTGTTGACTTCTTCCTCAGGCTGGGCCCGGGAGCACCGGCTGCTTCTGGACGGTCTGTCCTTGGGTGTCTCATTTGTGGCAGAGGAGCTGGCCGGGCACGCGGTGACCCCAGGATTGGCACAAGGAGTGGGGCATCTGTTGAGGCTGATGGAGGCCCACTGGCATCAGACGTCCATCAAGGTGGGGTCTTGGCTGGAGACGTTTGTAGACGGGTTGAGGACTCCACCCATTCTGAAGGACACAGTAGAAGTGGCCTGGGAGTTGCTGGACTCAGAATTTGGTCCCGGGGGAGGTCAGGAGGAGTTGCAGGAGGGTCAAGGAGGGGGTGTCTGAGGAGAAGGAGGTCGAGCAGGACGTGGACTTTTGTATGGACTTCATAAGATTGCTGGGCCGCCTTCTGTACCATCCTGTAACATTAGTCCTTGTACATAGCATTTGGACATATCAATATCTGTTCCATTGGATGAGAGTGGGATTGAACAAAGAAAGGGGAACGTAGGTGTCTTTGAGATACACTGGAGTTGAAGTTTGGTCCTGGAGGGGGTCAAGTCAGATGTGGGCTATCGTATGGACTTTGTGGGGTTGCCGGGCCGCCTCCTGTAGCCTTTTGTAACATCAGTCACTGTATATACCTATGGACATAGTAATCTAATTTTTGGAATGAGACTGAGTAGAAGAAAGGAAATGTAGGGATCTTGGTGGGAGTTGAATCCCTAGTGGAATCCAGAGGCTGGGGTTACGCCCATAATGACATCTGTAGAGTCTAGTCCAGGGGGTCCCGGGGCTTCTCTGGGTGTCATTGATGGAACATCCAGAGTTTGTCGAGGGTGTTGTTGACATGACGCTGGGGTTCCCAAGTGTCGTCTTCTGGGCCATAACCCTTCCATCGCACCAGGTAGTAAGGGCGGCCGTGTACTAGTCAAGAATCAAGGATATGGTCAACTTTGTAGTGGTATTTGACTTCTACTTCCATGGGGGGTGGTTGTTCTGGCTGTCGACTGGGGAAGGGGTACGGGGCATGACAATCAAGGAGGCGGACATGGAAGATGGATTTTGAAGGGGCCCAGTCGCTTGTGGTTGAGCTTCAGGGAGGGGCGCCACGTTTGTAAGTTGTGCTGGTCAAGCCATACTTGAGTACTGGGGGCCCAGTCGGGGGTGTCCTCTTGCTTGGCATAGGCCTTGTTGGTGTTGTTGATTTCCTTGTGAAGGACTTTGTGGGCGCTGTGCGAGGGGATGTCCTGGAGGGAGAACATGAGTCAGGGATGATAGCCCTTATTAGCAAAGAAGGGTGAGACTCCGGTATCTGGTAGCGGAATGAGGGGTATTATTATAAGTGAACTCAGCAAGTGGTAGCTCTGCACGCCAGTCGCTCTGTAGGTAGTTCATGTAGAGGCGGAGGTACTGCTCGAGGGTCTGATTCACTCGCTTGGTCTGGCCATTGGTCTCCGGGTGGTAGGCGGTTGAGAGTCAAACCTTGACGTTGAGTGCTTTGCACAGGAAGGTCCAGAATTCGGAGACAAAGAGGGGGCCACAATTGGAGACAATGTTGTCTGGGAGTCCGTGCTTGGCAAATACGTGTTTGAGGAATAGTTTGGCAAACTCCAAGGCTGAGTTGGTGGTGCAGCAGGGCAAGAAGATTGCCTGTTTTGTGAGTTGACATACCACTACCAAGATAGCGTTGAAACCTTCTGACTCTGTGAGTTCAACAATGTGATCCATGGAGATGGAGGACCAGGTGCGTCGTCCTACGGGAAGAGGCTTCAGGAGTCCATAGGGCCGGTGGCAGGGAACTTTGGCCCGGAGACAGGCCTCGCAAGATCATACATATCAAGTGATGTCCTTCTTCATGCCGGGCCAGAAATAAGTCCGGGAGATGAGTTGGAGAGTCTTGCGTATGCCAGGGTGGCCCCAGAGCTTGTGGTCGTGGTGCTGTTGGAAGATGTCAAGACAAATCTTAGCGTGGTCAGGGGTGTAGATATGGCCGTCCCAGAGAAGCAGCTGTTGGTTGTCAGAGAGGGTGAAGGACTCATCAGGGGGATTGTCAGGGTGGTTGCTCCGGGGGTCGTGCTGTTTGAAGTACGTGTCCCAGGGCGCTCGGCAAATCTGGCTCAGGATTCCTTCCTCATTCATGATCAATACAGTGTTGAGATGTTCCAGGGGAATAACCACTTGATGGTTGAAGGCGTTATGCTCAGCTTCGAAGGTCTTTTTGGGGTAGATGTTGGGTCTCCGGGTCAGGGCATCAGGCTTGGCTCCAAGTCGTCCCAGGCAGTAGTGAATGGTGAAGTTGTATTCAGATAGAATCTCAGACCAACGGGCTTGGCGACGGCTAAGTTGCTTAGTTGTGGTGAAGTATTGGAGGTTGTTGTGGTCTGAGTAGACTTGGGTATGATGCCAGGCTCCTTTGAGGTAGGCACGCTGCTTAAAGGCTTCAACAATCACGAGGAGCTCCTTGTCGTAGACGTCGTAGTCAAGTTCTGCGCTGGTCATAGACCGGGTGTAGAAGGCAATGGGTTGTAAGGAGTTGTTGTCGCCAGGGCCCATCTGTGAGAGTATACCAGCAATGGCATAGTCGGAGGCGTCGCATTCAAGCACGATTGGGAGCTCCAGGTCGAAGTGTCAGAGGACTGGGGCAGCAGTGAAGGCCTTCTTGATCCAAGTTGTCCCGGGCGGTAGTGGATGGTGAAATCGTATTCAGAGAGAATCTCGGACCAACGAGCTTGGCGACGGCTGAGTTGTTTAGTCATGGTAAAGTATTGGAGGTTGTTGTGGTCCGAGTAGACCTGGATATGGTGCCGGGCTCCTTCGAGGTAGGCACGCCACTGCTTGAAAGCTTCGACAATGGCGAGGAGTTCCTTGTCGTAGATGTCGTAGTTGAGTTCTGCGTCAATCATAGACCGGGTGTAGAAGGCGACGGGGCGTAGGGAGCTATTATTGCCGGGGTCCATCTGTGAGAGTATGCTGGTGATGGCGTAGTCTGAGGCGTCGCATTCGAGTATGATGGGGAGCTCCGGGTCGAAGTGTCGAAGGACCGGGGCAGCAGTGAAGGCTTTCTTGAGGAGTTTGAAGATGCTTTGGCACTTACTGTCCCAGTCCCATGAGATCTCCTTCCGGGTGAGGCAAGTCAAGGGTTTTGTGATGCTGGAGTAGTTGTCGATGAATCTCCAGTAGAAATTGGCAAAACCTAGGAATGACTGGACTTCCTTGACATTCAGGAGACGAGGCCAGTTGAGAATGGCATCTACTTTTGAAGGATCCATGCGTACTCCGTCCTGGGATACTATGACACCAAGGTATTTGACTTTGGTGGTGTGGAACGAGCACTTCTCAGGCTTGGCGTGAAGGTGGTGTTTCCAGAGTTGAGTGAGCATGCGGCATACATGATCCTGATGTTCTTCAAGGGAGTTGGAGTAGATAAGGATGTCATCCAAGATACTATAACAAACATGTCGCTCATGTCATGGAAGATGTCGTTCATGAAGTATTGGAAGGTGGCTGGGGAGTTGGTCATGCCAAAGGGCATTACAAGGTACTCAAACAGGCCATACCACGTCTGGAACACTGTCTTCCATTCATGTCCAGGGGCAATTCGCACATTGTTGTACCCAGAATGCAGGTCAAGCTTGGTGTAGATTTTGGCGCTCCGGAGTGGCAAAGGGTACTGATTCTTTTTAGTAACTTTGTTGAGGCCACGGTAGTCGACAGAGGCGGAGGGAGTCGTCTTTCTTTTTTATGAATAGTACCAGAGCTCCGGCGGCGGAGATCAAAGGCCGTATGAATTCTTTGCCTAGCATTTCATCGAGGTGGTCCTTCAGAGCGTGTAGTTCGACTTTGGACATGTTGTAAATTTTGCCAAAAGGGGGTGAAGTCCCTTCTTTGAGGTCAATTTTGTGGTCATAGGTGCGGTGAGGAGGTAGTTCTTTAGCGCTGCCTTCGGAGAATACGTCGGCGAATTCATGATACTCCGGAGGGACTACTTTGTTTAGGGTTTTCTCTTCTGTGGCCTGCACTGGTGGACTAGCTTCTGCCCTGAGGTGTTCTTTGGGTAGTATAGGAGTGATATGGAGTTGGAAAGCCTGTGTGCCTTCCTGAAGAATACGGGTGAATGGGGCGGCATCTATGATTTTGATGTCGAGAGCGCCGGGGTCGAGAGGAGTGGTAGAGGTGTCCTCCGAGGGAGGCAGCAGGGCAGTCCATGCACTTCGAGGAGGGTAGTGGGGTCCCTTGTACTTATTACAGGGAGTGTTGGGTGGACAAGGGGTAGGGGTGGAGAGAGGTGTCAGCGGTTGGGGCCCCAGTGTGGTTGAGGTGTCCTGGGGCTCTGTATTGTCGAGGGTTGAAATGGGTAGAAGGTGAATAGCTGCTGCGAGTTCAGCCCTGGGGGTGTGGAACTTCATGGTGAGGGCGGCCCAGTCAATACCAGGTTTGACGTCATGGAGCCAGGGTAGTCCCAGTACTATGGGGGCGGATTCGTAAAGTTGTGTGACTAGGAAGTCGACGGAGAATTGGAGTCCGCTATCCAGAGTTATGGTACTGGAATGGGATTTTGTGATGGGTCCAGAGGGAGCAGCGTGTCCATCAAAGAGCTGGAGTTCCAGAGGTTTGGCAATGTCTTGGTACAGAAGGGCAAGCCAATCACTGATGAATGTTTCAGTTGCTCTGCTGTCAATGAGGGCAGATAGGATCTCCAGGGAGTTGCCTAGTCTAGTGTTGATGACGAACAATCATCCAGAGCTAGAGTGTAGCGAGGAGTGCATTGGAGATTCTTCACTGGGGGCTCCAGGGTTTTGCAGGACTGGTGGAGAGGTGGGCAGTTTGAATGGGACAGGGGAGTGGGGTGGTGTAGTGTCTCAATCAAAGTGGAGGGTGAGGCTCTGCCAGTTGATCCGAGGATTTGTACTGCAAAGCCAGGGGAGTCCAAGGATGAGTGGGGCAGAGGCGTGGAGCTTAGTGACGAGTAGCCAGAGTTCCTGCTGTTGTCCGTTGGTGAAGGTGATGGGTAAGCAAACAAAGTGAATGATATCTCCCACAGAGGAGGCATTCCCATCAAAGAGGCGTAAATGAATGGGGATGGGGAGTCTTCAAAGAGGTCCGAGGGCGAGGGCAGCTCAAGCTTCGTCGATAAAATTGTCGGTGGCACCACTATCAATGAGAGTGTTGATGGTTTCTTTGGATGGGGTAATGGTGGTATGCAAGAGGAGGGATTGTGAGGAGTGTGAGGGTAGAAAGATTGAGGGGGTGTCAAGGGCTATGACCGTGGCACAAAGATGTGGTACTGGGGTGGGGAAGGCATTATTCCTGCAATTTAGGAAGCCTTCCATTTCTCAACCACGAGGTTGTTTTCCGTTACCTGGTATTCGTATCTTTTGCCTTGGGCAGTCCAGGAAGTGTAGCTGTAGATACTGGCCTGGTAGTGGGTCTGGGTGTATGTCGCCATCCAGAGCGGTGTAGGGTTGAGTATTGATATTATGTCAGGTCCTGCTGACCTCAGGGGCTTCTTCCAAAGCAAGGCCTTACAATGGCGGACTGGATGTAGCGAGATACACTCAACCTGATTCGGAGCGACAAAGTCCAGGGTGGGGTAACAAAAGTGTTCCAGGTGCTCCAGGATGTTAACGGAGTTCTGGGGGTGTGGACAGTGGTCCAGGACATAGTACGAGTGCTCTGGGACAAACTAAGTGAGTTCTGGGGTGCAAGTGGGCATTTTTAGAAGGAGTGACAATAGAGTGAGAGGTGGATTTAGAAGACGATTGCTAGAACGAGAAGAATGCGAGATTAACTGAGTCTCGGGTGGTCCAGGACATGAGCCAGGAAAGTAAGATGAGACTGGAGAGAGCGAGGTGAAACGAGGCAAAACTGGGAAATGAAGTGGAATTGTGGAGACGAGGTGAAATCAGGGAAACGAGGTGAAACTGGGAAGACAAGGCAGAAATGGGAAATGAGGCAAAACTGTTGAGATGAGGTGAAACCGGGGAAACAAGGCAAAAATGTTAAGGCAAGGCAAAACCAGAAGTGGAAAGGATTCAACAAGTTGAGGTTTGGAATGGAAAGATGTAGACAAGACAAGTCAGAATAGATTCAGATAACTGGAGAGTCGACGAGACAGATTCAAGAAGAGGCAAGACGATTTGAGAGACAAGAATAAGTCAAGGAGACAGTCATGAAATACAGAGAGAACAAGTCAGGAAATCAAGCAGTCATTCAGGCAAAACAGTCAAAGGTTGTCAATATCAATACTAGGGTACACGCTGGCTAGTTATGACTTATATACTCGATGAGGCAGGGCTTGTCCCAGGCTGAACCTGATCAGTCCTGGAGTACTGTATGGACGTACTGAATAGGGCTCCAGGATGTATTGGCAAAGAGTCCCAGGACTGTATGGGAGTCCTGACTTGTGGAGCCTTTACTGAAGCAGGCGGTGCATTGGGATCCTCATATCAATTGTGTCTGATGGCAGCTGGCAGGTCACGGTGCCAGGTGTGATTGCCGGAGTGATTGCTGGGTGATGCGGGTGATGCGGGTGATGCGGGTGATTGCAGCGCCGCAGGATCAGGTAGGGTTGATGCGGGTGATCACGGCACCATAGGATCAGACAGAGTTGATGCGGTGATCTCCAGGGGTCAGAGTCATTGGGGTGGGGGAAGTATGCGCTCGAGAAGGTGGGGCAGCTGGCAGAGGAACCGAGAAAGAGCGTGGGGGTTGGAGTAGGTGTCCCGGGGTTGTGTGGTGTGCTCTGGAGATGGGTTGTGACAGCAGTGATTGCCGGAGGTCAGGGTCGTTGGGGCAGGAAAAGTGTGCACTTCAGAAGGTGGGGCAGCTGGCAGGGGAACCAGTGGAAAGCAAGGGGGTTGGATGAGGTGTCCCGGGGTTGTGTGGTGTGCTCCGGAGATGGGTTGTGACAATTGTCTCTTTCCAACATTGACTTTGTTTCCTCTTCTCATTTAGTCCAGCACTTGTCTCCACCCTGGTTTTGCCTTGTTTTCTCCCGGTTCTCATGCCCCAGACCATCCTGGACTCAGCTTTCCCCCTGTTCCTGTGACTCCAGCAATCGTCTCTGAAATCCATTAATCATGACTTCATCACTCTACCCAAAGGCACTCTGCCATATCCCAGGACTTGTCTACTTATCCCAAACCGCTTTCCCATGCCCCAGACCATCCCAGACCACTTTCCCACACCTCGGACCACCCTGGACTCCTCAATTTTGCATCGGACTTTGTCCTCTTGCACCAGATTGAGTGTATCTAGCTATATCTTGTCCGCCATTGTAAGGCCCTGCTTCAGAAGAAGCCCCTGAGGTCAGCGGAACCTGACATAGAGTAGTGGTGCCAGAAGATTTAAATTTGCTGGCCGATATGGTCATCGTGTATATGAGAGTAAAAACAAGGAGATCTCTATGCAAATTGCATGTAGATTCAATATGTGATAATATTTAGACAGCTGGCCCAAAAAAGAAAAAACAAGCCTAAGAAACAAGTTCAGAGTAGGTTCAAATCATATGTGTTGAGTACAGAACAGCACTGCCCATGACCTGTTAGAATCTGAATCTAGTTAAACACAGACACAATTAGTATCTGATCCTCAGTCTGTAGTAAAATCAACTATATTTTGTACCTAGTTAAACACAGACACAATTAGTATCTGATCTATGGTATAGTAAGCCTCATGTCCATAAATCTAATCATAAAATAACTCACCCTCAGTCTGTAGTATGATCAACTGAAGGTGACATCTATCCAAGAACTAAATATATATCTCCTCTCTGCTTTGTCCATTAGTGCAACAATGGGTGTGATATGTGTGATGAGTTGATAGTCAGGCACACTTATGATGGCTATTCCAGTTGGACTTCCAACACCATTAGAGTAGTAAGAAACTACAAGAAATATGGTTAAAAATAAAAGGAAGAAGAGAGTAACCTAAGCTGCCTAACAGAAGATTGGAGTTTGGGTTTCTTAGTCTCAGGAGCATTGGCAGAAGAGGGCTGGGTAAAAGAATGAGATGAAAAGAGTTGGTGGAAGTGAGTAAACTACTTGGAGATGTCAGATTCTGTGAAGATGGGCTGAAATCATTAGCTTTACACTTAGTAAGGCAAGAAGTAGACCTACTCATCATCTCTACATCACTATTTTGCTCCCGCTCCTGCTTATAAACATGTCAGGAATCCTCACATTTACAGGCCATAGAAAAAGTTTGAGGAAGAAAACAGAACAAAGAAAGCTTAATGCCATACCTCAGCTTGATCATGTGCTGCTTAAGCAGCATGGCAATCCTTGAGAATCTTAATGATCAAATCAGCAAAAACATATCAATTTTTGATGGTGGCAAAAGTGTGAGCCAGGTTGCAATCAATCGCTTCTTGTATGATATATAGAGTGTCATACAGTCCAGCTTGGTTTGCAATATGCTCAAAATCAGTGTAATCCACAAAGACCTGAAGAGATAAAACCTTGAGGATAACTGAAAGAAAAAGTGGGAAAGACACATAAGCCCAGCACTGCCTACATGACATGCAATGAGGACAGGAGAAGCCTTGGCTTTAGCATCCTCAGCAAGGCTAATGATAGCAGAGGCAAAAGAAGGATAGTGCTTGACAGTCTTGATACATTGATTAGAGTCATGAATCATGGAGTTTTCTAAGAGGAAATAAGAGTCTTGGTGGGAAGGCTTCTTAGGACTAGAAGATGGAGACATGCTCAGATGTAGCTGTTGGCTACAGATAGAACAATCTTGCATGTTTCACACAGTAGCTGAATTAGATTGAAGTATTGGATTACACTAGATATGTTGTAAATACAAAATGTTAGTCTTATGTAATCTATGAATGTGCTTCAAAGATGCATGTCAGGTTCTAAATATAGTACAATATGCACGGTTGGCACAAAGTATATAGTACAAGTAACCTTGTTGATAATATGAGATGAGGAGCTGGAAAGTTGAGCTGGAGAAAACCACTTAACCTCAGCCATTATATACAGAACCAAAAAAGCAGGCACCAATCCATGAAAGACATAAATGTTGCAAAATAAAAAGAATGGACAATGTCAATGATAGCCTCAACAAGACAAGAAAACATATTAAAAACTCAAATGAAGAAGTTGAAATGGTCTGCAGAGAGATGGTACAGGATCAATAATCAGAACTGATGATGATTGAGAAAGTCATAATTAGGTGGGAGAAAGATGACACAATGCTACACAGCATAAAAGACATATTATATGTCCAGAAGTAAAAACAAATATTAAATATGACCAAAAACTGTAGGTCTTCTGGCAAAAAATGTCTATACACCATGTATTATTAAAAATACACCCCAAAAGCCAAGCTAGAAACTTACGCCCATTGTAGACAAGAGTTGAAGCTATCTTAAAGTACTTTGAAAGCTTAAAGGTGGGGCAAAAGTAAAAAAAGAATGAACTAAGAAAGAGAAATTAAAGATCCTATTATGATCTGGTTGATCAGAACATAGATCAATAAACTATGGATAGTGGTGCCACTACAAGCATAGAAGTGTGGGTAAAAGATAAAACATTGTATTAGGAATGATTCAAGGTTGGAAAAGCAGGAATAAAATAGCAACAGATGTCAAACATATGTAGTCAAGTGTATTAGGGTCTATGCACCAGTAGCATAGATATAAATAGGGAAAAGTAAGTAGTTACAAGGCAGGCAATTGGTACACAAAAGCTCAGTGTTTTCTAAGGAGTGAAATGTTTAAACCGGAGTTATTGAGAACCTTGTCACACTTTTTAATAATTATATTTTGAGAAGTGCTTTGTGCAAACACAACTGCAAGAAAGTACTTAAAGAACAAGAGAACTTTATAAGAAAATAACAAAAAGCTGGTATTTTGGCAACAGTCTTGCAGACTCAGACAAATCAGAAAAAATCAAAATTAGTCTGCACCAACCTGAACTGCTGATATAATAGTCATGCCATCAAAAAGTATTATTGAACAGAGGGAGGAAAGGAAGGTCAATTCTCTCCAAACTTCCAGAACAAGGGGAAAAATACAAAGCCATTGTCAAATGGAACATTGACTATACTAAACCCTCTAGCTGCTAACAAAATGATGGAAAACACCACTCCAATACCAGTCCAGGCTCACACTACCTATATGCTATCAGGAATTACCCAAACCCATACTGAAGCATCAGATAGTTAGGAAATGATAAGATGGACAGGTACATAGGTAGCAAGGATCTCTGATATATCCACCTTTGCAGACTCTTGAGCTACAGATCACTTTTTTGTCAATAAAGCTGCATTCACAGACTATGAAGAGCTCCAGACACTAATTGAGGGCTGTGCAGCATTGTCAGGTTCTGCTGATGACAGAGGCTTCTTCCAAAGCAAGGCCTTATAATGCAGACAAGATGTAGCTAAGTACACACACAGGGTTCTAGCTCAAAGGGCAAAGTCTAGGATAACTTCAGGGTTCTGGTGGCAAGGTAAGGGGGATTATGAGGCACAGTTGGGAGAGTTCCAGCATAGGGTCAGTTCTGGGGTAATTAGAGGTGGTCCAGGGCAAACTACGTGTGTCCTGGAGTTGAGAGGCAAGTTGAGTATGGAGAGATACAATGAGTGCTCAGGGGCTTACAAGGGGAGTAGTTGGGAAGGTGTACAGGGCAGGTCCAAGTATGGTACCAGGTGAAACAAGGTGAGACCAGAGTTGAGACAAGTGCTGGAAAAAGTGAGAAGAGAGAACAAAGTTAATGTTGGCGTCAGATGATGGAGATGAGATGAGTTTGGGTTGAGAGTCAAGAAGTCAAAGAGAGATTAATTGAGAATTTACAGGTTGAAACAGAGTAAGACAAGTTCAAGCTAGAACAGGAGAGTTGACAAGACAGATTCTGAGGCAGACTTTAACAATTTGAGGATTCAGATCAAGGGATTCCATAGGTTCAAGGTTCAATGGTTGCACTGTTGGTAATTGGTAGGTAGGAGGCAGTTGCTTGGTAATTTATAATATCAAGACTAGGGTACATGGTTGGCTGGCTATGACTTAAGTACTCAATGAGGAGGGGCTTGTCCCAGGCTGAGCCAGATCAGTCTTGAAGTACTGTATAAACGTACTATATAGGTCTCTAGAATGTATTGGCAAAATGTCCCAAGATTGTATAGTGAGTCTCAAGTCATATTGCTCCAATCAAAGTAGACAGGCATTGGAGTTGACAGATCAAATGGTCTGACATTGGGTATTGGTCTGGGTGTCAGGAGTGATTGCCAGAGTGATTGCTGGTTGATGTGAGTAGCTGCAGTGCTGTATGATCATTCAGGCTGATGCAGGTGATCACAGCTTGGTAGGATCAGCCATTGATGTGGTGATTGCTAGGAGTCAAGGTCAGTGGGGCGGTGGATCTGTGCGTTTGAGAAGAGGAGTTGCTGGTGGGAGAGGTGGAGAAAAACATAGGCATTGGAAGGGATGTCTTGGAGTTGTGTAGTGTGCCCTGGAGGCAGATTGTAACAGCCATATTCAGAGTGATTGGGAAAGGAATAGTGAGGAAGATTTGCAAACTAAAACTATAGTTCATCAGAACTTACATTCAAGAATGCACTCTATGCACCAGATCTTGCATCAAACCTCATCTCAATTACAAAGTTTGATAGAGCCAGCTTCAGCATCATGTTTGATGGTGGGCAAGTTCACTTCCAAGTCCCTGATGAGAGGAAAGTGTTACAAGACACAGAAACAGGAGGAATGTACTGTCATGACCTGCCCCAGAGCACAGCACACAACCCCAGAACATTCATCCCCATGCTCATGCTTTCCCTCGCCTTCCCTGTCTGCAACCCACCTGCTCAAGTGCCCAGATCCCCCACCCCATCGACTCTGGCCTAACAGACTCCCAGCAATCACCGCATCAACCCTATCTGATCCTACTGAGCCGCAATCACCCACATCAGTTCCAATTAATCCTATGGCACTACAATCATCCGCATCACCCAGCAATTACTTTGGCAATCACTTCCAACACCCAGGCCGCCGCCCAACATCAGACTACTTGATACATCGATTCCGACATGCCACCAACCTCGACTGGAGCCATACAACTCAAGACCCACCATACAATCCTGGGACTCTTTGCCAATACTGCCTGGAGTCCTATATAGTACATCTATACAGTATACCAGGACTGATTAGGCTCAGCCTAGGACAAGTCTCTCCTCATTGAGTGCTTAAGTTGTAGCCAGTCAACCATGTACCCTAGTCTTGATATTACCTGCAAACATTACTGAAATTGCCAACAGTTACCAAAGCCATTGAATTGCCTCCTGAATCTGTCTTGTCAACTCTACTGCTTTTAGTTTGGACCTCATTTTACTCTGTTTCCACCTGTGAACTCTCGATTTATCTCTCTCGACTTCTCAACTCTTGATCTAAACTCATCTCCTCTCCATTGTCTAACTCTGACTTCAACTTTGTTTCCTTTGTGCCAAGTAGATCTCTGCCCATGTCCATTATCTTTGCACTCTCCTCAGTTGCAATGTTAGTCATGGAGGAGAGGGAGCTCAGATTCTGTCCTTGGTAGAGTCTTTGAACCCTCTGGATCAGTCACATCTACCATATCACAATTGGTTAGTGCAATGTTAGTTGCAGCTCTAAGAGTGGGCATTGTACCATGTGTGTCATGACCTGCTTCCAGGGCACACCACACAACCCTGAGACACTCCTCTCAATGCCCACATTTTCTCCTGCTCTCCCCACCAACAACCCCACCTCCTCGACTGCACAGATCCTCCACCCCACCAACCCTGACCCTGGCAATCACTGCATCAACCCTGTCAGATCCTACTGAGCCACAATCACCCACATCAGCCTGAATGATTCTATAGCGCTGCAGCTACCCACATCAATTGGCAATCACTCTGGCAATCACTTCTGACATCCGGGCCAATACCCAATGTTAGACCACTTGACACATTGATCCTGATGCCCATCAATCTCAATTGGAGCAATACAACTCAAGACCCACTATACAATCCTGGGACGCTTCACCAATACATCCTAGAGACCTATACAGTACGTTTATACAGTACTCCAGGACTGATCTGGCTCAGCACAGGAAAAGTCCCACCTTGTCGAGTACTTAAGTTGTAGCTAGCCAACCATGTACATCAGTCTTGATATTACCAAACTACCTGCCAAACTACCTACCAACAACTGCCTAACAACCTGCAAATTACCAACCGTGCAACCAGTGAACCTTTAACCTGTTCTTGAATTGTTAAAGTCTGCCTCAGAACCTGTCTCATACAACTCTGTTGTTTTAGCTCAAACTTCGTCTTACTCTTTCTCAACTCATCTCATGACCTCTCACTTAATCTCTCTTCAACTTCTCAACTCTCGATTCAAACTCATCTTGTCTCTATCTTCAACATCAACTTTGTTTCCCATTCCCATCTTTTCCAGCACTCATCTCAATCCCAGTCTCACCTTGTTTTCCTCCAGTACCATCCCTGGACCTGTCTTGTATACTTCCTCAACTACTTCCTTTGTCAGCCCCTGGCACCCTCTGTATCTCCCTGTACCCAACTTGCTTCTAAACCCTAGGACTCACGTAGCTTGCTCTGGACCAGCCCTGGACCACTGCTAATCACCCTATAACTGACCCTACACTAGGACTACCCCCACCACACCTTGTAACTGCTCTTACCTCACCACCAGAACCCCAGAGTCACCCCAGACTTTGTCCTTTCAAGCTAGAAGCCCATGTACTTAGCTACATCTTGTCTGCATTGTAAGGCCTCACTTTGGAAGAAGCCCAGCAAAACCTGACAATGTGCTGGCATTTGCTTCTAAAGCTGACCCACATTTGGGTCTATTCCAATATAGTAATAGAAGCTAGTAGCTTCAAGCAATACACTAGCTGCAGTGGTAGTGATCCTCCTTGGTTATTTTTCTCTATCTGTCTCATTGAGGGACTGCTGCAGGTGTCCTGTATAACTATAGGCACTCCAAGTGCCTATTGTCAATCTCTCAAAAAATGTCTAATAACATTGTCAGCTGATTGAATCTAGTGGCATCTGCAAGTTTTAGGTTTTTCAGACCTTGCATTGGATTCAAAAGGTGCTCATACACCAGATCCAAGCACAGCAACTTCATAATTTGGTTGTGTAGTGACATATCATATTACCATGCAAACTCCTGAAGTTTTCAAAGCAGGATATATGCAACAATACAGTTGCAGCGCGTAACATGCAGGTTTGCATAATACTTGTGAAACTTGTAGACTATTGTACCTGGAATTTCAGCCACCTAGCCACTAATAAATTCGAATGTGGCCATTGAATTAGCATCAGTGCCAACAAATACAGTATTTGTTAGAAATGAATAATAATAGCAGAGGCTGAGAGCCCCACAGAAACATGAGTTGAGCTGCTTGACATTGAGTGGGCCCCAGCTCTTTGCTCATAATCCATTGGGGATGCAGCCCTAAAAAGTTGTTTTATGCTCAATGTGCAAAAGCAGCTGCAGCCTTGGCCTTTTTCACCCTTTTCTTGGCAAGCTTCTTGTTTTGTTGCATGCACTAAAAGTGCTGAGCAGGCATTTTGCCCTCTTCTTCTTCTGACTGTGACTTTTTCTAGTCACTCTCTTCTTTAATTATAAGCATTGGCTACTACTATGGCCACCAACCCATTACATTGCACAGCAGTGTGCAGATCAGTGGTTAGCATGATCACCGTTACCTGGTATGGTAGTGCCAGAAACACCACAGCCTTCATGAACAACATTTGGGTGGGCTCTGCTTGCTCTAGAATGTTTGCTGGAAAGTCAACTAGTTCTAGCTTGAACATAGCAAGGGGTGGCTTATGCCCACAATGAGATTTAGCAGGCCCTAGCACATCCAGGGCATAACTTAATGCTCCAAGGCTCCATCAATGGCATTTAGCAGTGCTAACTCATCTCTTGTTAGCAGGACTTCATCCATCTCTTTATCTTGCTGTTCCAGTGACAATTCTGCAACTGGCACTGCAAGTGCATTTGGCACATGGGCTGATAGACCCACAACTACAAGTTGACCAGTAAACATGGCAGTAGGCTGCATGGGCATAAACAACAACAATAAAGCCACCAATAACACCAGATGAGTTATGATGGGCACTCTTGCCCTTACCACTTCAACTAGTTGCAGTGGTTGCTGTTTGGCTTGCTTGGGCTCTCTGCTCACTCCCTCATATAAGGGCAGCTTGTGCTTTGCTGCATGGTCAATCTGCTCCAGCGCTAACTGTCAGGTCCTGCTGACCTCAGGGGCTTCTTCCAAAGCAAGGCCTTATAATGGTGGACTGGATGTCGCTAGATACACTCAACCTGGCTCAAAGTGACAAAGTCCAGGGCACGGTAGTGAAGGTGTTCCAGGTGCTCTGGGGTATTAACGGGGTTTTAGGGGTGTGGATGGTGGTCTGGAATGTAGAACAAGTGCTTTGGGACAAACTAGATGAGTTCCAGGGTGCAACGGGGCATTTTTAGAAAGAGTGATGATAGAACGAGAGGTGGATTTAGGAGACGATTGCTAGAACGGGAAGAATGCAAGATTAACTGGGCCTGGGGTGGTCTGGGACACAAACTGGGAAAGTGAGACAAAACTGGAGGAAACAAGGTGAAACAAGGTGAAACCAGAAAACAAAGTAGAACTGTGGAGACGAGATGAAACCAGGGAAACAAGGTGAAACTGTGGAGATGAGGCAAAACCAGGAAACGAGGTGAAACTGTTGAGACAAGACAAAACTGTTGAGATGAGGCAGAACTGTTGAGACAAGGTGGAACCGTTGAGATGAGGCAGAACTGTTGAAACAAGACGGAACCATTGAGACAAGGCAGAACCGGGAGATAGAAGGATTTAACGAGTTGAGGTCGGAATGGGAGATGTAGACGAGACAAGTTGAGGTCAGAATGGGAGATGTAGATGAGACAAGTTCTGGCAAAAATAGATAAGTCGAGACGAGTCAGAGTTTACGAGGCGAGACAAGATAGAAAAGGATTCAGATAAACCGGAGAGTCGACGAGACAGATTTGAGAATAAACAAGACAATTTGAGAGACGAGAATAAATCAAGGAGACAGTCATGAAAATATGGAGAGAACAGTTCAGGAAATCAAGCAGTCATTCAGGCAATTCAGTCAAAGGTTGTCAATATCAATACTGGGGTACATGCTGGCTAGTTACGACTTATATACTGGACGAGGCAGGACTTGTCTTGGGCTGAGCCTGGTCAGTTCTGGAGTACTGTATGGATGTACTGAATAGGGCTCTAGGATGTATTGGTGAAGAGTCTCAGGACTGTATGGGAGTCCTGACTCATGGGGCCTCTATTGAAGCAGGTGGCGCATTGGGATCATTGTATCAATGGTGTCTGATGGCGGCTGGTGGGTCTAGGTGCTGGGTGTGATTGCCGGAGTGATTGCTGGAGTGATTGCCTGGTGATGCAGGTGATGCAGGTGATGTGGGTGATTGTGGCGCCACAGAATCAGGTAAGGTTGATGCAGGTGATTGCGGCACCATAGGATCAGACAGGGTTGATGTGGTGATTGCCGGAGGTCAGGGTCATTGGGGCAGGGAAAGTGTGTGCTCAAGAAGGCAGGGCAGCTGGCAGGGAAACCGGAGGAAAGTGTGGAGGTTGGATGAGGTGTCCCGGGGTTGTGTGGTGTGTTCCAGAGACGGGTTGTGACATCACCGCCCCTCTAGCGTTGAGACCCTTGAGGTGCCAGTGGTTGTGTGGCTGTCCAGCTTCTCCGTGCAAAGAGAAGCTCTGATGGCGGTCTAGAAGCTGCGAGTCCCAGATAAAAGAGGAGACAGATCAGGAACTTCTCTTGTTTTTCAACCTCGATGTCTTCGTCCTACAGCAGTGGAGGGCGTGCCAACACCAGCGAGTACCTCTCGCCCCAGGCCCAACAAGGGGAAATGCAAGGCTGTGTCAGAATCCAAGGCGCCCAAGCGCGTGCGCCGGTGACTGTCTCCGGCGCCTCCTGTCTTTGAGGGTGGCCCTTCAGGGTCGAACGTCTTTTTGCCTGGGTTGGGATGCCTTCTGCCGTCAATCACGGTTTGTGAAGGGGTCCTGGAGATTTTGCAGGCAGAGGTGCGCAGGTTGCGGGAGGAGGTCAAGGGTCTGAGAGAGGAGGTGCGGGTGGTGAGGCAGGAGCGCGACAAGATGGCCTAGGCGCACGATACTCTGCTGCGTGACCGCAACACATCTCTCAAGTTGTAGGAGGCGCTGTCACAACCTGTCTCCAGAGCACACCACACAACCCCAGGACATCTCATCCGACCCTATGCTTTCCCTCAGTTTCCTCGCCAGCTGCCCTGCCTTCTCGAGCGCACACTTCTCCTGCCCTGACAACCCTGACCTCTGGCAATCACTGCATCAACTCTGTCTAATCCTACGGTGCTGCGATCACCTGCATCAACCCTACCTGATCCTGCAGCGCCGCAATCACCCGCATCACCTGCATCACCTGCATCACCAGATGATCACTCCAGCAATCACTCTGGCAATCACACCCAGCACCGCAACCCGCCAGCCACCATCAGACACAATTGATACAAGGATCCCAATGCGCTGCCCGCTTCAATAGAGGCCCCACAAGTCAGGACTTCTATACAGTCCCAAGACTCTTTGCCAATACATCCCAGAGCCCTATTCAGGATGTCCATACAGTACTCTGGGACTGATCAGGCTCAGCCCAGGACAAGCCCTGCCTCATCGAGTATATAAGTTGTAACTAGCCAGCATGTATCCTAGTATTGATAGTGATATTGATAACCTTTGACTGTTTTGCCTGAATGACTGCTTGATTTCCTGACTCGTTCTCTCCATATTTCACTACTGTCTCCTCAACTCATTCTCGTCTCTCAAATCTGTCTCATTGACTCCCGGTTATCTGAATCTCTCTAACTTTGTTTCGTCTACCATTTCTGTTCCGACCTCGACTCATTGAATCTCTTCTATCTCCGGTTTCACTTTGTCTCAACAGTTTTGCCTCGTTTCCCTGGTTTTGCTTTGTCTCAACAGTTTCACCTTGTCTCTCCATTTTGCCTTGCCTCCCCGGTTTCATCTCACTCTCCCAGTTCATGCCCCAAACCACTCTAGCCTCAGTTAATCTCGCATTCTTCCCATTCTAGCAATCGTCTCATAAATCCACCCCTTGTTCTATTGTCACTCTTTCTGAAAACGCCCATCGCGCCCCAAAACTCATCTAGTTCTCCCAGAGCACTCCTACTACGTCCCACCACCGTCCACAACCCCCAAAACCCATTAATATCCCAGAATGCCCAGAACACCTTCCCCACCTTGCCCTGGACTCCGTCACTTTGTGGTAGGTTGAATGTATCTAGCTACACCCAGCCTGCTACCGTAAGGCCTTGCTTTAGAAGAAGCCCCAGAGGTCAGCAGGACCTGACAGGTGCAGGCTGAGGAGATCGAGCAGCTCTGGGCTCGTCTTACACAGGAGGCAGCAGGGAGCTCGACAGAGATTCCAGGGTTCACAGCTCCTTCAGCGCAGGAGGTGGAGGAGTTGGCTTGGGGTTTGCGCCAGGTAGATGAGTCAGAGTTCTGCCAGTGCAAGTGGCTATTGCGTGAGGTTGCCAGGGCATGTTTGGAGACCCTGGGTGCGTGATTTCTTTTCTTTGCTTGCTTGTGCATTGATCTTTCCTCAGGCTGGGCCCAGGAGCACCAGCTGCTCCTGGATGGTCTGTCCTTGGGCGTGTCGTATGTGGTGGAGGAGTTGGCGGGGCATTTGTTGAGGATGATGAAGGCGCACCGTCATCGTACTTTTGTCGAGGTGGGCACTTGGCTGGAGGTGTTTGTGGACAGGCTGAGGACCTCACTGTCATTGGAGGAGATAGTGCAGGCAGCCTGGGAGTCATTAGAGGTGGAATTTGGCCCCGGGGGAGGTCAGGAGGATTTGCAGGAGGGTCGAGGAGGGGGTGACTGAGGGAGAGGAGGAGGAGGACTGGACCTTGGGGCTTCGTGATATTGCTGGACTACTCCTGTAACATGTTGTATTCGTAGTTGCTGTACATACTTTATGCATCATTTGTATCTGCTTCTTTTTTTTTTTTTTTTGGGGGAGTGATTGAGGTCAAAGGTAAAAGAAAGGAAAGCGTAGGAGTCTTGGTGGGAGTTGAATCCCTAGTGGAATCCAGAGGCCAGGGTTACGCCCTATGATGCCATCTGTAGAGTCTAGTCTTGGGGGTCCCGGGGCTTCTCTGGGTGTTGTTGATGGAATATCTGGAGTTTGTCGAGGGCGTTGTTGAGGTGGTGCTGGGGTTCCCAGGTGTTGTCTTCTGGGCCATAACCTTTCCATCGAACCAGGTAGTGAGGGCGGCCACGTACTAGTCGAGAGTCGAGGATATGGTCGACTTTGTAGTAGTATTTGTCCTTGACTTCCATGGGAGGTGGTTGTTCTGGCTGTCAGCCGGGGAAGGGGTCTGGGGCATGACGATCGAGAAGGCAGACATGAAAGACAGGGTGGAGGCTTTTCATGCCCAGAGCTAGGTTGAGCTCATAGGCGTGTGTCGAGATCTTCTGAAGGATTTTAAAGGGGCCTAATCACTTGTGGTCGAGCTTTAAAGAGGGGTGCCGTGTCCGTAGGTTGCACCGGTCAAGCCATACTTGAGTACCGGGGGCCCAGTCAAGGGTGTCTTCTTGTTTGGCATCAGCGTGCTTGGAGTAGGCCTTGTTGGCGGTGTTGATTTCTTCATGAAGGAACTGGTGGAGGCTCTGGAGGTCTTGAGCAACTTCGTGGGTGATGTGAAAGGGGATATCCCAGAGGGAGAACATGAGTCAGGGATGATAGCCCTTATTAGCAAAGAAGGGTGAGACTCCAGTAGCAGAATGGGGGGTATTATCATAAGTGAACTCAGCAAGTAGTAGCTCTGCGCGCCAGTCATTCTGCAGGTAATTCACATAGAGGTGGAGGTACTGCTCGAGGGTCTGATTCACTCGTTTGGTCTGGCCATTGGTCTCTGGGTGGTAGGCAGTCGAGAGTCAAACCTTGACGTCGAGCGCCTTGCAAAGGGAGGTCCAGAACTTGGAGACAAAGAGGGGGCTACGATCGGAGACAATGTTGTCCGGGAGTCCGTGCTTGGCAAATACGTGTTTGAGGAATAGTTTGGCGAACTCTGGGGCTGAGTCGGTGGTGTGGCAAGGCAAGAAGATTGCCTGTTTTGTGAGTCAACATACCACTACCAAGATAGCATTGAAACCTTCTGACTTGTGATCCATGGAGATGGAGGACCAGGGGCGTTGTTCTACGGGAAGAGGCTTCAGGAGTCCATAGGGCCAGTGGCGGGAAACCTTGGCCCAGAGACAGGCCTTGCAAGATTGTATGTATTGAGTGATGTCCTTCTTCATGCCGGGCCAGAAATAAGTCTGGGAGATGAGTTGGAGAGTCTTGCGTATGCCAGGGTGGCCCTGGAGCTTGTGGTTGTGGTGCTGTCAGAGGATGTCGAGATAAATCAGCGTGGTCAGGGACATAGATATGGCCATCCCAGAAAAGCAGCTGTTGGTCGTCGGAGAGGGTGAAGGACTCGTCAGGGGGATTGTCGGGGTGGTCATTCTGGGGGTCGTGCTGTTCAAAGTACGTGTTCCAGGGTGCTCGGTAAATCTGGCTCAGGATTCCTTCCTCATTCATGATCAATACAGCGTTGAAATGCTCCGGGAATGTCGAGAGCACCAGGGTTGATAGGAGTGGTGGGGATGTCCTCCAGGGGAGGTGGCGGGGCAGTCCATGCACTTCGAAGAGGGTAGTGGGGTCCCTTGTACTTATTACAGAGAATGTTGGGTGGACAAGGGGTATGGGTAGGGAGAGGTGTCAGCGGTTGGGGCCCCAGTGTGGTTGAGGTGTCCTGGGGCTTTGTATTGTTGAGAGTTGAAATGGGTAGAAGGTGAATGGCTGCTGTGAGTTCAGCCCTGGGGGTGTGGAACTTCATGGTGAGGGCAGCCCAGTCAATATCGGGGTTGACGTCATGGAGCCAGGGGTAGTCCCAGTACTATGGGGGCGGATTCGTAAAGTTGTGTGACCAGGAAGTCGACGGGGAATTGGAGTCCGCTATCCAGAGTTATGGTACTGGAATGGGATTTTGTGATGGGTCCAGAGGGAGCAGGGTGTCCATCAAAGAGCTGGAGTTCCAGGGGTTTGGCAATGTCTTGGTACAGAAGGGCGAGCCAATCACTGATGAATGTTTCAGTTGCTCTGCTATCAATGAGAGCAGATAGGATCTCCAGGGAGTTGCCTAGTCTAGTGTTGATGACAAATGATCATCCGGAGCTAAAGCATAGTGAGGAGTGCATTGGAGATTCTTCACTGGGGGCTCTGGGAGTTCGCAGGACTGGCAGGGAGGCGGGCAGTTCAAATGGGATGGGGGAGTGGGATAGCGTAGTGTCTCGATCAAAATGGAGAGTGAGGCTCTGCCAGTTAATCTGGGGATTCGTACTGCGAAGCCAGGGGAGTCCAAGGATGAGTGGGGCAGAGGCGTGGAGCTTAGTGACAAGTAGCCAGAGTTCCTGCTGTTGTCCGTTGGCGAAGGTGATGGGTAAGCAAACAAAGTGAGTGATATCTCCCACGGAGGAGGCATTCCCATCAAAGAGGCATAAACAAATGGGGATAGGGAGTCTTCAAGGAGGTCTGGGGGCGAGGGCAGCCCAAGCTTCATCGATAAAATTGTCGGTGGCACCACTATCAATAAGAGTGTTGATGGTTTCTTTGGATGGGGTGATAGTGGTACGCAGGAGGAGGGATTGTGAGGAGTGTGAGGGTAGAAGGATTGAGGGGGTGTCTGGGGCTATGACCGTGGTATGAAGATGTGATACTGGGGTGGAGAAAGCATTATTCCCGCAATTTAGGAAGCCTTCCATTTCTAAACCGCAAGGTTGTTTTCCGTTAGCTGGTATTTGTATCTTTTGCCTTGGGCAGTCCAGGCAGTGTGGCTGTAGGTACTGGCCTGGTAGTGGTTCTGGGTGTATGTTGCCATCCAGAGCGGTGTAGGGTTGAGTATTGATATTATATCAGGTCCTGCTAACCTCGGAGGCTTCTTCCAAAGCAAGGCCGTATGGTAGCAGACTGGATGTAGCTAGATACACTCAACCTAACGTGAAGTGACAGAGTCCGGGGTGAGGTGAGGAAAGTGTTCTGAGCGTTCTGGGATATTAATGGGTTTTTGGGGTTGTGGACGGTGGTCCGGGACATAGTAGGAGTGCTCCAGGATGGACTAGATGAGTTCTGGGGTGTGATGGGCATTTTCAGAAAGAGTGACAATAGAACGAGGGGTGGATTTATGAGATGATTGCTAGAATGGGAAGAATGCAAGATTAACTGAGACTAAAGTGGTTCAGGGCGCGAATCAGGAGAGTGAGACGAAACCAAGGAGGCAAGGCAAAACGGAGAGACAAGGTGAAACTGTTGAGACAAAGTGAAACCAGAAAATGAGGCAAAACTGTTGAGACAAAGTGAAACCGGGGAAACAAGGCAAAACTGTCAAGACGAAGCAAAACCAGGGAAATGAGGCGAAACTGTTGAGACAAAGTGAGACCAGGAAAACAAGGCAAAACTGTTGGGACAAAGCGAAACCAGGAAAATGAGGCAAAACTGTTGAGACAAAGTGAAACCAGAGATAGAAGAGATTCAATGAGTCGAGGTCGGAACGGAAATGGTAGATGAAACAAAGTTAGAGAGATTTGGATAACCGGGAGTCAACGAGACGGATTCAAGAATAGACAAGATGATTCAAGAGACAAGAATTAGTCGAGGAGACAGTCATGAAATACAGAGAGAACAAGTCAGGAAATCAAGCAGTCATTCAGGCAAAACAGTCAAAGGTTGTCAATATCAATACTAGGGTACACGCTGGCTAGTTATGACTTATATACTTGACGAGGCAGGGCTTGTCCCGGGCTGAGCCTGATCAGTCCCAGAGTACTGTATGGGCATACTGAATGGGGCTCTGGGATGTATTGGCGAAGAGTCCCGGGACTGTATGGAAGTCCTGACTTGTGGGGCCTCTATTGAAGTGGGCAGTGCATTGGGATCCTCGTATCAATTGTGTCTGATGGCAGCTGATGGGTTGCGGTGCCAGGTGTGATTGCCAGAGTGATCACCTGGTAACGCAGGTGATGCAGGTGATGTGGGTGATTGCAGTGCTGCAGGATCAGGTAGGGTTGATGTGGGTGATTGCGGCACTGTAGGATCAGACAGGGTTGATGCAGTGATTGCCAGAGGTCAGGGTTGTTGGGGTGGGGGAAGTGTGCACTCGAAAAGGTGGGGCAGTTGGCGGGGAAACTGGGGGAAAGCGTGGGGGTTGGATGAGGTGTCCCGGGGTTGTGTGGTGTGCTCTGGAGATGGGTCGTGACACTGCCTCTTTATTAGCTTGATCTGGTTTAGCAGTTCTTTCATTACCATGATTGCAAGATTTTCTTGCAGAAACAATGCTGTGGGGGGCACCAGTTGCTCTGCTGCTTCCAGATACTGCAGTAGGATGTCAGTGCCCATCTTTGACTATGATTGAGGTGCAACTTCTCTCCTGGCAGTCAGCAACACAGCATGCACATATATTGTCACTGGTGCCTGACAATGGCTTAGTGCTGACTGATAATAGTGCTTGTGGCACACATCTTGCAACTAGTGCTCATAGTGTTCCTTCTCCTCATCCACTTCTATCTGGGAATGAAAGGGTGTTTTATATGTAAGCATCTCCTTGTGGCCTGGGTAGGCTGCTGCCACATACTGCTAATAGTCAGATTTTTACTTTGACCTTGTACAGGTCTTCTCTCCCTTTCAAAGCTCTGCAAGCTCTGTTCAGGCTTAGAAGGGCCCCATAAGGCCATTTTTCTAAACAGTTCACACATTGTTGACATGTCAAGACAAAGAAAAATTATAAAAGAAAAATCTCTAAGATCTGCTATGCAGACAAACACTTACAAATTTCCAGCCACATAGCATGTTGCATGGACTTTGACATGGTCAATATGATCACACTACTTGGCCATCATTTGAACTTAGCCAAAATATAGCCTCCATATGCCTTACACACGTCATATGAAATAACAAGGGCATTTAATGCCTTGCAATTCCTGGTAATGATCCATTGCTGCAAGCAATTTGCAATTAGCTAGGGGCTTGCATATAGTGTACTCTAAGCTCCAGCACACCTCAAATTTGAGGTCTCTTAACTAAGTCCACTGATAACCTATGAGATCATCTACAATCTATTCTTAATCATTGGCTGTGGCAAAATTGTAAGGTTCAGGCATTGCAGATTTCAGAAACAGTGCATCATTATTTACTATATACAGTTGCAATAACAACACATGGAACTTTGGCATGATATGTCATGCCTGCAATGCAGTTGGCAACTCAAGCACATAATTTGATGTGCTAGGCTCAGCCTTTAGGACCTTATATGGTCCTACCCACTTTGGGCAAAGCTTACTTGCCTGTACTTTGGGCAAATTCAAGTTCTTAGTGGATAAGTACACTAAACTGCCTTTGTTAATTGCCGGTTCATTGCTCCAGCAATTATTTGTGTGGTGCCTCTGAAAGATGTGAGCCTCAATAATTGCATCATGTGCAATTGCTAAGTTCATCAATGCATCCTGTGCAAAGTCTTGATCCCTTGATGGATCACTTTGTTGATATGAAGTTCCTTGATGATAGATGGCATGTAGCCATTATTGAGCTTGAAGAGTGCATACTCAGTAGTCTCTAACACACTTGCATTAATTGCAAATTCCACCATAGATATATGATCAACTCAGTCCTTCTGATTAGGATGGACAAATGCTCAAAAGATTTGCATAATATTTTGGTTTGTGCACTCTGTCTGACCATCCATCTGCAGATGAAATGAAGTTGACATGAGCAACTTTGCTCTGAGTAGCTTGTGCAGCTCCTTCCACCATTTGGAAGTAAACTTAGAGTTTCAGTTACTGATAATCAAGCTAGATAAACTATAGAGGCATACTATCTCTTTAAGATGGATCTACAAGAGTTTTGATGCTTTTGTTATCATATTCACTGGCATCAAGTAGATCATACTGGTCAGGCAGCATATAACTATCTATAGGTAGTTGAAGCTATAGAATTTGGGAAACGGTCTAACAAAATTCATACTAATAGAGTCCCAGGGTTTTACTAGGACAGAAAGCAAATGCAACTTCCCAGCTAGTTTTTGGTGATGTCTTTGAGTATTGACATGATTCACATGTTGCACAGAACTGATTTGTCTTCTTGGCCATCTGTGGCCACCAGTATGATTGATGTACAATTTCAAGCATCTTTTGATATCCAAAGCCCAACAATGCTATGAACTTGTTCTCGAATTGTTGTAATTAACAATCTGTCTCATGGAACGCACAACACCTTTGCACCTGCAGGACTCATCAAATAAATGATTTTCTGCTCAATAACAAAGCATGGCTGCTCTTTAGATTTGTCAAGCATCTCAACAAAGAAGTTATCTTGCAAGTATCTTCATCAGATATGTGTGCGCAGTTGCATATCTTATTCCAGGGCTAAGATCAGCAATCTCTAATGCCTTTTCTACTGTTGAATTGTCATCACTAGGCAACAGTTCTACCACTGGCCATGTAGTGACTAGCTCTGCATCAGCAAAACCTCAAGCTTTGAGATTTCAGATTTCTAGTTACTCCTTGAGTTGTTTGCTACAGTGCAGTTTGTGAGCTTGCATGGCTTGGATTTTGATGTGATGTTCCACTATTTCCTGGAACTGGTGCAAGGGCAAATCTTTGCCCTCTGGGTTGATTCACTTGTCCTCTTGGATAAAATCATGGACATTATGAATATCCTCATGGATATTACTCTTGAAGTATTGCAACAAGCAGTCTGTGACCTTATTGAGTTCTTCTTTGACATATGTTATGTCAAACTAAATACTAGCAGAAAATAAGTTACATTTATCTTAGAAAGGCTTACAGTTGATTTTATAAATAGGCCAGAAGAATACTGCTATTTTTTAGCTTCATAATATTTTATTGTGTGCACTCGCTATATATACTATGTTTGTAATTATTACTAATACTGTTTAACTAATTGGACTGCAGTGTGTAATAGAGTATGATTAACAATAATTGATGCTTAGTAAAATCCATGCATATGACTCATCAAAGCATTACTAGAAGACAGAAGAAAATACATAAGACAGGCCAAGCAGTTGTTTAGATGTATTAAAAGTGTGCATATTGTCGAACTAAGCTTAGAATAAAATCAGACATGGTCCAAAGACTAATTCCTTTACCAGACATTTTGCTAGCCTTTATTGTTAGCAGAACAACTGAGACTTTTATTAGTGATTAACACCTTTAAAACTCCAACTCTTTGATAGACTCTCTGCCTCTTGAAGCCTCATCACTAAGTCTCACTTCAGCACTCTCGTTCTTAACAACGGCCTCCAGTCTTTCTTTCATTTTCTTGTCACTCAGCTTCACAAATCTACCTCTATCATCCTCTGATACTCTTCACCACTTTCAGAGCTGACCTGTAATCATCATCCACCATAGCAGATATTACACTGTTATTTATTAGTTTTTCAAAAGCAAGTATTTCAAATTTATAAAGCACTTCATTGACCACTCTTTTACCATTCCAATGTGAATTGCAACAAGAACATATATGGCTCATTTACTTTTTGGGTGGTTACGCCCAAAAGTTTTTATATAAATAGTTGCTATTTGCTGCTGGAGTTTTTTTGCTTCTTTCAGCTTCTTAGCTTTCTTTAATATTGCAACAAGACTAGACATAGCTCTAATGGTTGATGGATCACTACTTCCAAATGCTTCAGTCTGAACATCAAGTACTTGTTGTGCAAGTTTCTCTGCCTCTTCTAGTTTACCACATTTTTTGAGAATAAAAGCAAAGTAAGACATCACATTGATACTTCCTATATGGCTGCTTCCCAATAGATTTACACATCTTTTGTGCAATTGTTGGACAAGTTGTTCTGCTTCTTCTAGTTTACCTCCTTTTTCAAGAGTTTCAGCCAGATTTAACATTGCTTGAAGAGTTTCTAAATGATTACAACCAAATGCTTCTGTAAAAGCATTGAGTACTTGTTGATCAAGATGCTCTGCTTCTGGTATCTTGTTTATCATTTTTAAAGTTGCAGCAAGTTTAGACATAGCATTAAAAGTTATTGGATGCTTGCTTCCAAATGTTTCTTGCCAAGCTTCAAGTACCTTCTGATTAAATTGCTCTGCCTTTTTAAGCCTTCTACTTTTTCTTAATATATTAGCAAGTTGAGAAATAGCTTGAACAGTTATTACATGGTTGCTTCCAAATTCTTCAACAGAAGCTTTAAGTGCTTGTTGAATAAGCTGCTCTGCTTTTTTCAGTTTATCAGCTTTTTCAAAAGTTAAAGCAAGTTCAAACATGGCTTGAAGGCTTTGTGGATGTTTATTTCCAAATTTTTCTGTCAAAGCCTTCAGTACTTGCTGTTGAAATTGCTCTGCAAGTTTCAGCTTTCCAGCTTTGAAAAAGGTATGAGCAAGTCTAGACATTGCAAGAAGAGTTTTTGGATGGCTACTTCCAAGTGATTGTGTACAAGCTATCAATACTTGCTGATTGAGTTGTTCTGCCTTGTCTAGCTTTTGACTATTGTCAAGGCTTCTAGCAAGATCAGACATAGCTTGAAGAGTTTGTAGATTACTGCTCCCTAATTTTTCTGTGTAAGCAATAAGTACTTGCTGTTGAAGTTGTTCAGCATCAGTCCAGAAGTATGCTGCTGAAAAAATCTTGCTCAATGTTTTTGCAACCTTAATATTGTAACATCTATAATTAACTTGTTCCAGTAGTGATTGTACATGCAGTGCCCATTGTGCTGCATCAGTATACATCACTGTTTTATTTGCTAGACAACAAAATAGTTGTTGTGCACACTGTTGAGCATAAATACGCTTTTTTCTTGATAGTGATTTCAAAGCCCAAGTATGAACAAGTGAGTGAATATTTAACATTATTGCACCTTTTCCTGTTAATTCCACTAATGAATATGATCTGAGCTGATCAACTGCTTCTTCCACTAATTGATCATTCCAGACTTTTTTTTCAGTTACAAACATCCCAAGAAAGTTCTGTAACTCCCTAGTGTCCAACCCAGAAATTTTTGCTAAATTATTCCAGGCTCTTTCAAGCATTGACATAGGTATTTTACAATTGTGTAGCACACCACATAACATCAGAATTTGCTTAGCTCTCTCATCCAGCTTTTTATAGCTCAAATCCCAAGTGGCAAAAATAGAAAGTTGATAGCTGTCCATCTTTTGCTTTCTAACCTGTGCTAAATATCTTGGTTTATCTTTTTTGTAACTTTCAAGATACTGCCTCACTTCTAAGTGCTGATTGTGAAACAAGTAGCTTCCAGTCTGTACAATAGCCAGTGCAAGGTAGCCCAATTCATTGACAAGCTCATATACAGCTGCCTGCTCCGTGGTTTCCCTCTGGCTAGCTTTATAAAACACAGATAATGAATCTTCAATTGTCATTTCTCCAATCTTACAATTATTTTCAGGTGCATATATTTGAATGCCTCATTTCTGCTTGTTATGAGAATATTTCCATGACTGCAGACAGGGAAAAATTCATGTAAATCCATATCAGGATCATCAGCATTATCAAAAATCATAAGCCATTCTTCCTTCTGGTGGTAAAGCCAAGTAAGAGCAGCAGTTGGTGTGTTATCAGTTAAGTGAGCACTCTGAGCAAGAAATATCATAAACTGCTCAATTGATGCTCTAGAGCTGGCATCAATCAGATACACTGTAGAAAACCTATTCGAATGATGGGTTGAGACAATAACTTCAACTAGTATAATATTTTCATACCTCTGTCTATATTTATAACAAAATCTCAATGCAATCTGTGTCTTTCCAGTTCCACCTAAGCCATGCAAAACAAAACATCGTTGAACCTGATCTTCCAATGATGATCGATGAGCATTGAAATATTTTTCAAGTTTTGACAGGATGTCTATTCTGCCAATGAACAGAGAAGATGGAGCAGGAATAACAGGAAGAAGTGCTTGCATAAGTCTGCTTTCAGATGTTTGCTTATCAGCAAGACATGTAGATGTAGATACATGTCCACCTACTAATAAATGTCAGCAAATAATACGTTTTCAAGCAAAATGTGCCTACTTATTCTTTCTAAAGTAGTATTTTGAGGACACTGAAATAAGATGTTTGTAAGACTATTCAATTCCTGTGTTACTTTAGTCTTCTGTAAATGGGCCAAAGAATGTGTCTGTATTTCTCCCTGTCTATTCCAGTCATCCAAAGCAATTTTTTGAAGTCCTTGATCTATACTGAGTCTGTAAAAAAGACCAGGTACATGAATGTAATTCTCTTGATGATGCTCAGCCAGATCTTCACAATTAGTAGCTATTTGATGAAGCATTTTTGCCAAATTATGACCAAAAAGCTTTGTGGGCTCCCATAAAACAGGACCAGGATGTCCAGCTCCTATACTAACTAAACAAGCCACTGACTGAGAAGGACCAAAAACCACAACAGCCTCTTTCAAGACAAGATCAGTTGGATTACTGTAGCCAAAGCTTGCACCAACAAAGGTTTCAAGAAGTCCACCAGAAGTGATAGACACAGGTTTGAAAAAATCCGGAGTAGCAGTAGTAGCACGGGCAGCTTGCACTACTGTACTATTATAACCTTGATTGGCTTTTACCTCGTAAGTTCTAAAGATCCGAGGTGTCATATTGACAGAAGGAAGAGCCACCACAAAGCTTTAACATTATTACAACGTTAGCAGAGAGCAGAAAGGAAGAACACCTGAATACCTTTTGCATAAAGGATCAACCTCTTGCATAGAGACATCCTCTGAAAATCCAGCAGATTGTAAAATGTCTCTCATACCAGACTCAAAGACAGTTGCCTTAAACTTCTCGGCCCCCCGACTCCACTTCTTGACATCAGAGTAAATGTCCCGGCTGAAGTTGATGTATTTCTCAATGGCTAGGTCAATAGGCATACGGAGTCGACCAAGCATTAACGCAATGACTCTGACATATACTGGTATTGAATAGTCAATTCAGTAGTGGGGTTTTGTCACATACTCTCCGGTTCCAGCTCCACCAATTATATCAAAATAATCACAGGGCTTAGGCATTGATTTAGAGTTCTCCAAGTGCATAAGGCGGAACATGATTTCTCGAAGAATGATGAGCTCAGACAAGCCACGCACACCACCATCATCTGAATGATCATTTGAAAATGTTAGTCACCATGATTTGTGGCCAACATAGTATACCTAAGGATAAAATCCTCAGTCCACATTGTCTTTCTCCTTTCTTGATGTTCTGCATGGTGGTCTCCATCATACAAAGGCTTGGTGGAAAAACAATCCAATCACCCTTTAAACCCATGACAGAATCCTTTCTCACGCTTGGGCCTCCATGGCACAGCCAACGACATGCAAGCGCCAAAGGTTGTCATGGCACTTTTCTGTACTCAACGAGCTTCTGGATTTGAGAGCCGCATGTATCTGAGTGTTGTCATTGTCTCTCAGATTTCTCCACTCAGGCGCTACCGCTCTCGAGACACGCGACACATCAACAAAGCATATAATCAAATTCTTTACTCAGAATCGAAGGGATTGAACTTGGTAAGATGAGCCGAACAGATAGCAGTTGACTAGTTGCTTCCGATGTGACTACTCCTGGCATTCAATCGACTTTAATCACGTTGCTAAAAACTTTCCCCGTCATCAAAGTAAGTGTCGATCAGCAAAAGAGCAAAATCGCTGATCAATTCTGCTTGGCCCGTTCAAATAATCTTGACGCATTGTGTTAGTGCCGGCGCAGTGTGGAATTGGAGTTGTCGAGGGTCATGGTCATGGTCATAACCAGGGTGGGGTTGTAAGTGGTATGGTTGTAGTTGGAGGTTTAGGAGGATGGATAGCAGAAGACGTGGGGGGATGACAAGATATCTCGTGTATGCCGCTGGGCGGGCTGGAGAGGCAGACTACGGTCAGGGCTGCTGAACCGGCTGCGCGTGGCATGAGCAGACAGTGGAATTGTATCCTCCTGTGGCGCTCAAAGAATGGCGTGGTCGTGCATACATCTGTTTATGCGAAAATTGGATTATGTATTTCTGTTTTGCGTTTCCTTCTGACTATTTTCAGTAGACTTTTTGAAACCAACAATGGCCACTCGTTTATGCACCCACCACAATCAAAAAAGCAAAGACCTCTATCTACAGCTGTCTTGAGATGGAGGGGACGAAATTATTGTGGCGGAGCGAGAGGCGGAAAGGCCTGAGGGGAAGAGGGCGAGAACCAAGAGACGGCGGCAGATTCAGGAGGCGAGGGAGACGAGGCGATCGAGAAGATGTGGGCGGGTGGAGTGTGTGCGGCGGAAGGTCAGGCGCAGATCTTTGTTAACGATAATACAAGTTGTGACCCCTCCAGTTGTGCACCGAATGGGAGTGCGGCACCGTTCAAGCCGCGCGCATTAAAGGAAAGTAGTGACCCTTGTTATACCTTGAGGTAAATCATATCAGGATGTACCGATATTTTCAATGGCTTCTCGGTTTGATGGTGGAGGGACTTGTGGTTGCATTTATTTGCGACATCGCCAAGACATCGCACGACTGCCTGCAATCAATAGCAATCAATAGTGTTGGACTCCAGGTTTTGTTCTCTTGAGCCGCGAATCCTATTCTGGCCCCTTTCTGGCTCTGACCGCTATTCAGGCTTGGGAGCGCTTGGGTCTAGCCGCCAGTCGCGAGGGGAACATCCGCTACTTCAACGAGGTTTCCGTGAACCACTACCTTCTCACTTCTTTTTGAGCTATCGCAACAGAAACCAGCTGTAGGAAATAGTTCAATCTTCATCCATCGTGACCGCTCACCCCGTCACTGTCTGGGGCGCCAATCTTGCTCCAAGAGACTCGCCAGAAGGTTTTCAAGAGCTGTGCTCGGTGCGGAAGATTTTACAGGCGACTTCGTGAATGTGCTTGGCGCGTTGCTTGACCAAGTGCAAAAGATGTAGACCCTGACAAGTGTTGCTCAAAGTCGTATAATGGTGAAGGAATGGGCGGACGATCAGAGACGTTTGATGGATAGTCCAAGCAGTAAATTCCGTCATCGTAACATTAGAAGGCACAATGTGGTATGCAGGTTGGGAAAGTCTAATTTCTATATGATTATTGCGTATTGAAAGTGGAAGTCTATTCTTTCAGTTGGGTTCATTGAACACATGTGTAAGTCAATCCCTCGCATTTCAGAGACTTCAAGTGCGCTGAAATGTCCACTTTCCAGGAGCACTGAATGTCTGGAGGCTTGATCCGGCACGATGAATGACAATAATAAGGGAACGCTCGTGTCAGATCGATCCTTAAATTTCCACGATAACAAAAATTGGGGCACGTTGATGTATGCTGTAAAAGTACTGGAACTTGTGGAAAGAATAAGGTGCGTTTGTCACGCGCTTCGATCTCGCTTTCGATAACAAATTCGAAGCTTGTGCTCGTAATATCCTTCAATTAGCTGTATCGACCCTCCTTTCTGAATCTCTTGGGATGATTTCTCTGCATCGATAAATGATCCAATAACCAGCACAGTTATATCTCGTTCCTCCCAGTCGTGCCATGATTCCTGCTGTCCTCCATTCTCTCGTGACCAATTCCACTTCCTCCCTTGCTGGGTCTATATATACATATTAACGCAACGGCATCTCGGACATTTGCTCAATCCTGTCATGATGCTCTCACGTTTTGACAAGATGCCGATGTACGTGACACCCGGTATCAGGAACATGAGGGAACATCCGATTGTTACCAACGACCAACGTTATTTACATCTTAGGGTATCCCGTTCGAAAACCCCCCTCTGTCAGTCAGTGAGTTATCAATCCTTTCCAAAATTAACGATCGTTTTCATTTCACAACTGGCTCGGGCAATTACATCAGTCATCAGTATCTCATCAAAGTAACAGAACCTCAAGGTGAACAGACTGATAGACCCCGTTTTGCGCATCCGATGTTCTATAATTACTCGCATATCCGTACTGCGGAAGACAGATTTAGATTATCCACAACCATATTTATTCCTCGTTGTCTGGATGATTTGTTCATAGATGAACTTGACACCCCGTCGCATGGGACTTCGAACGTTGTGCCTCGCTGTCCTCCAAGCGGTCCTTACAATCTCTCCAGCTTCAGCTACTGTGACTGTATATCCGACAGGGACTACAACTATTGCAACCTCTGCTGCTAATTACACCGGAGCG
>JABAJZ010006842.1:0-44424 GCA_018857265.1 Termitomyces sp. T32_za158 | reverse complement strand
ATCAATTGTGTCTGATGGCGGCTGGCGGGTCGTGGTGCCGGGTGTGATCGCCGGGTGATGCGGGTGATGCGGGTGATGCGGGTGATTCGGGTGATTGCGGTGCCACAGGATCAGATAGGGTTGATGCGGGTGATCGCGGCACCGTAGGATCAGGCAGGGTTGATGCGGTGATCCCCGGGGTTCAGGGTCGTTGGGGCGGGGGAAGTGTGCGCTCGAGAAGGCGGGGCAGCTGGCAGGGAAACCAGGGAAAAGCGTAGGGGTTGGACTGGGTGCCCCGGGGATGTGTGGTGTGCTCTGGGGACGGGTCATGACAGAAAGCTCTTTGAGGCCTCAAAGAAAGGGGAGTCAGATTTAGTGGAATCTCTACTAAAGCAGGAAAGAAGAAGCAATGGACTAGGTACAAGCATCATGATTCTTGAAGAAATGTTATTGGGAATGAGAAGCAATGGACTAGGTACAAGCATTATGATTTTTGAAGAAATATTCTTGATATAGTTTTATTAGATCGACCATTGTGGGTTGCAGTAACATATGGCCATTCATACTGTGTTCAGGTTTTGCTAGACCATCATGCCAATCCAAACTTACAAGGTAAGAACATACTTATGCAGACCTTGTTCTATTTCAACTAGTATTTCAGATATTTCCAGCATGTCTCCACTTCACCATGCAGCTAAAAATGGCAATTTGGAAATTGTGGAACGTCTGTTAAAATATGGAGCAAAGGTAGATTTGCAAGGTGCAGTAGATATTTATTCAGGTTTCATGCTACTAATGCTAGCATATCAGATTTTCTGGAAAAGTCTCCACTCCACTATGCAGCTGAAAATGGCAACATAAACATTGTGAATTCTCTATTGAAATATATGCAAAATGTAGATTTGAAAGGTCAGATATTTACTAATCAACCTTATGAATCTAATGCTAGTACTTTAGACAAGCATAACAAGTCTCCACTTGACTATGCTATTCAAAATGATCATCTGAACATTGAAAATGCTTTGCAAAGGCACAGTCTATCTCAGGAGAGTGTCAGAGGAAGGCAAGAGTGAGAGCTAGAGGAGAAAAGGCAGAGGAGAAGGATAGAGAGGGTGTTGTTAAGTCTGAGTGCTTTCTTCCTTCCTAGAGTAATTCATGATGAAATGACATGGACATTTTTTTTCTACATTTTATTGATTGCATTTTGACGGTTCTTAACATAGTAGTAATTGGATGTTTTTGCTAGTGGCTGAGTAGGGATTTGGGTCTGTGAGGGTGTTGGAATTGATAAGTATTGTTTTTTTCATTCTGTTTAATCAAGTCCTCCTCTTTCAATTAGTATTTGTCATTATCCTTCTGCATGTATACAGGTATTCTGCTTCAGGACTTCATTGCTGCATAGCATGCTCTGCTTTTTTTTTTGCACAAAAGATCTAACTATCCATTTTTGCCCTTTCAATTTTGCCCCTTACTCCACATGCATTGGTTTTGGACTGACTTCTATTGCCCACAGATATAAATGCTAATAGATTGGTGTACACCAATAATGCTTGAGGCTGTGCACTAAAAATACTGTACTCTGAGTGTGTAACAAGCTGGAGGCAGTTGGTTCAGAGGGTGTGGCCTAGTTGGGGATAGTACAGCTATAGAGGTGATAATCAAAGTAAGAGTAGCTCAGCCTTAGAGTCTCAGTAATAGCAGAGACAGCTGGGAGTGGTCAGTTTGGTGTATGTCTGCTTTTCAGGTTTTGAATAAATAGTAAATGAAAGAAATGAAATGGGTGGTACAAAGAGGCACAGAAGTCTAAATGAGCTGAAAAAGGAAATTTTATCATAACATAAAATAGGTATGTCATAATTGGCAATGTTTATGCTCAACATTTGTGCTCTGTTAAAGCCTTTACTATGCTCTGATGGTGATGTTTAGTAGCATAGTAAAGTGGAGACTTGATATAAGAGTCTAAAGTAAACATTAGAAATGTGAGTTCTAAATTAGTAAATATCTAACCTTTCAAATTAACATCCGCCTTGTGTTTGAGCAGAGCTTGCACAATGTCTAGATGGTTATATCTAGCTGCATAGTGAAGTGGAGACCTGTTCTGGTAATCTAAAATGCCAGTTTGAGCAGCATGAGATTTAAATAAGTTTGTACCTCACCTTTCAGATTTACATCTGCTTCATGTTCTAACAGAGATTTTGCAATTTCTAGAAAGCCATTCTGAGCTGCATAGTGGAGCGGAGACATGCTTTGATGATCTAAATGCTAGTCTTAGCAGTGTGAAGTTGAAATGAATTCATATTTTACCTTCTAAATTTATGTCTGCCTCATGTTCTAATAGAGATTTTACAATATATAGCTGGCCATTTTTTGCTGCATGATGCAGTGGAGACTTGCTCTGATAGTCTGAAATCCTAACATTAGCAACATGAGGTTTAAATGAGTTTATACCTCACCTTTCAAATTTACATCTCCTCCACATTCTAGCAGAAATCTTACAATGTCCAGATGTCCATTTTGAGCTGCATAATGTAGTGGAGATTTGCTATGATGATCTGAAATGTTGAACTTAGTAGCATAAGGTTTAAACAAATTCATACCTTACCTTTCAAATTTACATCTGCTTCATATCTCATCAGTGATTCTACAATGTCCAGATGGCCACTTTGAGCTGCATGGTGAAGCGGAGACTTGCTCTGATGATCTGCAATGCTAGCATTAGCAGCATGAAGTCTGAATAAGCTTATACTTCACCTTTAGAATTTACATCTGCCTTGTGTTTCACTAGAGAGTTTACAATGTCCCAATAGCCATTTTTAGCTGCACAGTGAAGAAGAGACATGCTTGAAACATCTAAAATGCAAGTTGAAATGTTATATGGTCTGCATAAGTATATATCTCACCTTTTGAGTCTGGATTGGCCTGATGGTTTAGCAAAATTTGTACACAGCTTGAATGGCCATGTATTACCGCAATCTGCACAGACTGATCTGATCAAAAAATGTTAATGATATTTCTCCAAGATACATGGTGCTTATACCTAGTGCATTTTTCTTTGCTTTTTGCTTTAATAAAGTTTCAACTAAATCTTTCTCTCCCTTCTCTGATGCTTCTAATAGCTGTTCTTCAATCTGCATATTTCTCTTCAAGATTGACTTTGTTAGATTATAAAGACTGGTACAAAGCAGCAAAAGAGGAAGAATCTGTCCAACTGTCCATTGAGTTTCACTGTTCAGGTGAAATTTGTTGGTGTTCTTCTTGATAGCTACTTCTGTATCCACTAGCATAACAATATCACATATAGCCAAGATTCCTAATTCTGCCCTGGTTGTATAGAGTATAGTCTTGTCCTTAGGTTTGCGGTAGCTCAATATGATGAGTGGCATGGCCAAAATATAACCAACAATGAGAAGGTTTCCTCCTGGATACAAGACAGTGATGTAAACAATGAGAGACCATATTCTCAATCCACTTGATCCCAATGGAACTTGTTTACCCAGTATAGATATTGTTGCAGACAATGAGCATAATCCTGAGTCTCCAAAGCCAGCTGGATGGATCCAAAGCCAGACACCAACAGCACCCATGAGTGACAAATGCAAAAAGCTGATAATGGTGATGGAATGAGTCACGACTTTGTCCCTCTCATAGTGGTGCCTGAGAAGAAACTTGGTACTGAAAGGTCCATCATAACGATCATGTGAAAGACCTATGCGATTTATCTGCTTTGTACAATAGATGTACCAACGAGCCCTCGCTCTACTGAATATTGAACGATCAGGATCTGTTGATAATTTAACTTCCTCATTAAACTCCGCTTCAGAGAGGCAGACTCTGTGGTAGATGTAGAGGACGATATATATGAAGAAGTTGGTGTTGTTCATCCAACTGAAGTTGAGGACAATAGAGGCATGGTAATTGGAGACACCATGGTTATGAGTTTGTAGGATGATTGAGATGAGGATGGCAAGGGCCGGAAAGAGAATGGTGGTAGACTGTTTCTTCAGTTCGTCGAGTTTGGTGGGTGTGATACGTCCATCTCTGAGAGCCCAGAATGCCGCTAAAAAACTGAGGAGATTCTGCACATAAAAGGCAGTTCGAATGCCAATGCCAGAAATATCTGCATTGGCACTAACTGTAAGGCAAGTTGTCATCGGGTCAGACATAGTGAAGGGAAGAAAGGTTGAACAATGCGAGAACGGCAGAAGTTTTTCAATCATACAGCATTAGCTGTGCTACGAGCACATGATGACCATGAAACAGCTCACACGTTACCCAAAAATACAAAACCGACCATGAGGTCCACGAACTTGGAATCTGATGAAATCGAGAGTGCAGATCTCTGATCCAATGCGTTATCTGTTTTGTACAGGTTTACGATTATGAGGGACTGTTTCGATCCCCGTCCCTGTAAACAACGGCGGCGCACTCGTGCACCTCCTGGACGCACAGGTACATCCTCAAGCGGCCGTCCCCACTCGAACTTGCATACGACCCCCGCCGCCTAAACAACCCGTCTTCCTCCTGCGGCTGCGCTCCGGCGTTTTGATTCAACTGCAGCGTACGGGTTATCAACCACGTGCACTTGAGTCTCTGGTTCGTCGCCACTGGAACCACCAGCCGACACACTCGAGGGATGGCAGAGCGTTTCTTCTGCGATGTGCTGGGGAAGGTCGCGTGTCTTTGGAAATGACTGCGATTTCGGAGATGGCGTGGGAGGGAGGGTATAGTCCGTCTCTTTGATGTGGGAGGGTGAGCGTGGGTGTCTAGTGGCCCGCGTGTGTAGTCTAAATAGGCACATCACCAACGGAAACAGTGATAACATGCAGCGTCTGGAGCGCCGACCCAGTCACACTTGATTAGCGCATAGCACTGCAGCCCAAGGACCGCCCTCAGTGTTTCGACGCGCCCATGATGCAGCACACGCTCCTTCTGCACCAGCATCACCTCACATGCCTGTAGCTCCGCCTGTGCTTCCCCGAGCTTCAACTATGCGATGCGGGTGTATATCGAGTGCATGTGGGTCGATGACGATGGCGAGGACAGGCCTGATGAGAGCGAGTGTGTCGAGATGCACTGACTCCTTGGGGGATGACTTGACGTTCGTCTTTTGTTAATATTTCGACAGCCTGGGGCATGTGTACGCATGTCAAAATCTCCCAATTGCATACTCGCGTCCACCAATGCCCAAATCATCCTCAAGTAATCCTCGGGAGATGCTTGTGCAGAGCAAAGACAGTCACGCAAAGGCGATTTGTTGGTCAACGCAAGATGTTTGTTACGCGTTTCACTGCCATGATGTCATCACGCACAGAGACAGCGGAATTGCATGGGCGTACTCTCATGTCGTTATGCCTCGCGTACAGGACCGATGTCGAGAAACCCCCGCACAAATTATCGTATCTGCCTCTGTTGTATATTTGTGGTCTTTACTTGCTAGTACAAGAATGCCATACCGAGTTCATACTATCGTCTACTCTATAGTGGGCAGGAGCAGAGGCGGCACCCCCCACTCCTTATTCTGTCCAGTAAAATGACAGCGATCTCCTTCGTAATAAGAGAGGCAGAAGTGGAATGAAGCGAAAATACCTAGATATGATTATTTCCTTTCTTGACGACTTGATAGCTTGTCGAAGTACATAGGATAGACATGGTGAATACTCTCCAACAGAGCCCTATGGAAAAGTAACAGAGTCAGCATCAGGCGATGGTATACTCGAAGAAAGAGAAAAAGAAGAAAGAGAAGTCTCAGAAGAATATAGGGTGAGCTCAATCCCATCCGAGGACAGGTCGTACTCATTAAAATCAGTTGTTATTTTTGGAATCATCGACAAAGGGAAAGAGATGGTCCATGGAGATGAGACTCACCATTCAAGCAAGAGGCTAATGGATGAAGTACATAGAATTATAGATACGAGGAGTTGAATTCGAAGTCACTGACTGGGAGAAGACGAAGAAAATTTCCACGTCGCCCATCAAATACGTATTCGCCGATTGACACGGTCACGAGATCTTCGTCGCTGACCCAGGAACTCGTTTCAGACGGCGTCCAAGCTACTTCAGTCCTAAACGGGTTTCGTGGGCTGTCTTGACCTCTAGACTTAGTCATAACATCGTATTCTAACACAATCGACAACAACACCCGGGCGTAAGCTTAGAACAAATAATGCATACGTCACATGAGACGTCATTTCCATCCCACGACGCGCTTCTTCCTTCTCAATCTGTTTCTCTTCGTCTCATTAGCATCTACAATGCCCGTCAAGCTCTCTGGAAGCTGCCACTGTGGTGCCGTGAAATTCACCGTTGATTCGAGCACAGCTGTACCATATCAGGTAATGTCGACCTCCAGCGTGAAGTCTAATCAATATCAGTATTTAATTTCGTAGTTATGCCTCTGCTCAATCTGCCGCAAAGTCGGCGGTGTAGGAGGGTCTATCAACCTCGGTGGGCACAGTAACACACTCAAGATCCAAGGCAAGGAACACCTCAGGTCTGTCTAATCTTATTGTCATTGCTTATTTTTACATTTTCATACTCGATATAAAAAGCGTCTACAAGGCAGTCATGAACCGCGGTACACCCGAAGAATATATTGCTACATCTGAACGTAATTTCTGCTCCAAGTGCTCAAGCATGTTGTGGCTGTACGATAAAACATGGTGTGTGCTCCTTCGATTTCGCATTCCTTCCACCTAATCTTGATTCTACGCCAGGCCCGAGCTTATCCACCCTTTTGCTTCGGCCATCGACTCTCCTGATCTGAAAGTTCCCGACGTACTCGTACGTCCCTTGTCATCTTCCTCTCAGGTCCTCCCTTCATTGCAACTTCTTGCTCCAGACCGTAATCAAATTCGACTCAAAACCTGCGTATGTCCGTCTCCCCGAGGGCCCCAAAGATGTCTATGACGAATACGGAGAGTACTCCCTAGAGGACTGGCATAAGAAGCACCATGAATATGTTCAGTAGGAGTGCCATTGTTGTAAGGCGCAGATTAAGAAATCAGCATGTCGCTTTTTTGTTGCTCCCATCTTAGACTTTCTGACGGCTGGCGTCATGTTCACACCAGCCCAATCTACTCATGTTCAAGATCGAAACTCAGTCAAGGCCCACACACCACGACCTCGCCAATTCACGGCCGCCAGAGTTAGAGCCGACAATCGAAAGACTTTGCAAACTTGATTTCTAGTGTCATCTTGGCAAGTTCGAGTTACTTGCCCTCCACGATGATCTCTGCGCCCTTGGACTTTGATCTGTCCACCTGAAGACATTTTGGCGACACGAGACTCGAAGTCAGCAGTTGCGATGTCGTGCCCGGCACACTACTTTGTTCGCATCATTGAGTGATTTCCTACTCTTTACATTCTTATGAACTGCTGTAAAGGTCAGAAATAGAGCAATCACGTTTTCTCGCGTCCGATTGGTCTACAGAACCATAAAGTAAATCTGCCTACCGACTGTCGGTGCCCTTTCACCAAAGCAATGGATTAATACCATCGTGGATTCCAGCCATGGTGGTGGGACGTCGACCAAAGCCGAAGAGTGCTTGCAGAGGACATCGATGGGCACACAGAAGAGAGTCTCTGATTGTCCTTCTTGGTATACATCTGGTATGACGTTGTGCCTTACCACAAGAGATGCATCACTGACTATCCTCAAACCATAGGCACGCACTACCCAAGATCAGCAACTTCCTGGATCGTAGAGATCCGGCTGGGTGCTGACGTGACTTCTCCTCCGATGCTTAGCGGCGCATTAATGCCGTCTGCTTTGTGTTGATACCTCTCCTTCAAACATATTTGAGAGATTGTAGCTCATCTCCGTTCACGGCGCCCAAAAATAACATGTCGTCCTCGCCGCTTTCGCTAGCAGATCCATCTCGCACTCCCTCAAGGCACCGCCAAGAGCACCCTCGCGTCGTACCTACAAAAGCAATCTATTCTATCGATGCTTGAATGGGCCCCATCGAGCATGATGCATGATATCAATGTCTTCTTGATCGCGCATCCCTTGTTCTAGAGAGTGAAGGATCGCCAAAAAATTATACAGATGGCTTGATAAAAACCAAACAAAGGACGTCGCAGTAGGCAAGCGCATTTGATCTTGTCCACAAGGGGGCACGGTTGACGGACTGCCTTTTTCCATTACTTCAGAGACGACATGGGCTCATCCACCTTTCCTTTGGATTACTCAAGAGAACGTTTGCCAGTTAGATTGGACATATGGTTTATTAAAGTGATCAACTGCAAATACTGCAAGGTTCCTTCGCACGTTTCCACAAAACCCCCGAGATTGATCATCACCTTCTTTCGAGCTCAGATCTATCTGACAAGTTAAAGTAGACTGCGCTGATTGTCGCGATACGCGGTATGAACAACCGAGGCATAAACTCTCATTGATCTAGATTTTACATGACCACCCACCGAATGTTACAAGGTTATTCTACGCATGAGTATCACAGAAACGCGCAGGGTGCTACCATCATTCCGCCCGGCTTCTTCTAATGGTTGACTATTCTATCATGACGTTGCCTGATAAGTTTCGGGCGGTAAACTGAAACAGCAAGCAGCCTGAATACAAGCATATCCAGCTGATTGAAGCCAGGCATGCACCCATAGTACCTGTTGCTCGCATGGCAGACAATATCTCGAAGAAACTTCTCATTGAACCCGCACTAGTCTCTTTGGCTGTTCCCCGTTGCTTGGCATCCATATCTGGAACTGATGCGCTGGGACAAGGGTAACTCATACGCTTTCCGAGCGATTCTTTCGCGTCTTGCAGGAATCAGCCCGCGGGAACTATGCTTGTATTTTGGCCATTCGGTATTTCTTTCGTCAGTCTCCTTCTAATCAATATTCGCTCATCATCATCATACTGCAGGAGCGCAGGGATTGACCATGGCCGCCTATCGTCAACATCCGCCCTTGATCATTCATGCTACAATACCTCGTCGCTGCGTTCCTCATCCGCAGTTTGGCCCGCGGTTCGGCATGCACTATCAACGACATTGTTGATTGTGAGTCTGAAGACCGAATACTAGAATTTTCTGTTTGGTCAGATTGCCAATTATCGGACATCGTCAGGAATAAATTCAAGCTCATTTCTGAATCGTTCCTATCATAACACAACGCGGGGCAAAGAATTCCTTCCATTGTTAATGTAACATTCAGAATCTAATTATCGAAGAAAGGTCGTAATCACTGAGGTAACGACATTGTCTAAAACAGATCAGGTACAATATCTCTTGTGTATCAAAATGAAACCCCGACTATGAGCATAAAGCGATTGTCATCGGCATACTTGCCCATCACCACTAAGACCCTTGATGAACGCAGTGATGTTTGCCGTTATTTCAATGCCGACACGACTTCCATTGCTAGACAACTAAAGATCACTAGATTAGGAGTACATCTGACCTCCATGTCCATTTATAGCTGCTGTCGCGTATTCACCGATATAATCAAACAGGCTATCAATTTCCGAAAAAGAAAGTCCTTACTAGTTTCTAAGAGGAAGTGGGAATGAATAGTCAACGGATGCGGAGTCGAGAGAAGAAGGATTATAGCCCAAACAATAGCTGTATATAATTGAGAACATGCTTCCAGTATTACCCACCGCCAAAAAAGACTCTTGTTCCCATGAGTCGCGTTAATCAGTGACCATATCAATCACCTCATTTTTCTGAGCCAAACGTCTTTTTTTCTTAAGGACTCCATAGTTGACGCCTCGCAATCGAAGTAGTTTGATGGTATGCTCTGCAGCCATGAACTTCACTTCTTCTTGGCTGGCACGACCGTGATAGGTCTCCGTGATTCTACATTCCTCCTTCTCGTCCACGAAAATGATACAACTGACCTTACCCTTTTCCTTTTCATATCGATAGTCGAGTTCTTTACCATGTTTACCTGCCCACAAAGAAAGCCTTGAAACAGGATGGAGAACATCGACGTCGTCGCGAACAATTCGGTCCAATATTGGAAAGATTCCAAGGTTGGTCATAACTGATCGCGCGACGTCGATGTTTCCAGAGGAATCCAAAAACACTGCACCGATGAGGCTCTCAACCATATCACTGAAGAATTTTGGTGCCTGTAATCGGATGAGATCTGCCCATGGAAAAATATTTCCTTCTATCAATGCTTTGTGAATATCATCTCGACGATGTTTGTACCGTGTAGCGGTCTTCCTTTGGTCTTCGAGGATCGCTGAGCTAGAGTGGAGGAGACACTGCCATAGAAATATGTCATGAGTTTCAGGCAGAAGAGTAATTCTTCCGTCAGAACTTATCCCTGGCATAGTGGCGTCAGCCGTTGTCGAAGAGGAAAGACAGATGTAAGCTAGAATATGCGCATTAACCACGGCGGATTTCCGAAGGTGAATATGGCCGGGACTATAGTTCTTCCCTGGAGCGTGGTATAAGAAGTCGGTGACAATCATGTCCAACACAGAGTCGCCAAGAAGCTCCATCCTTTCGTAAGACGACGTGTGGGAATTATGTTCGTAGCTAGCGTGAGTTAAAGCCTCGATGAGAAGGCTCTTTCTTTCAAATGTGTATCCCAAAATACGCTCCACAACAGCGAGCTGGGATGGATATTCATCTTCGATCTCCATACGAGCAAGTAGAGATTCTATTCTTTTGGGAAGAGGTTGCCACCTGAGTCCCATATCAAAAAAGCTGGCACATTGGCAACCCAGATCGAATCCTCCATGAAGATACGCAGCTCCAATGAGGGATTCAACCACGTCGGCGAGGACTATAAAGCAAAGCGGAATGAATGAAATACCCACAGACATTGTAATACCAACCTTTTGTCGACAGCTCCTGTTGTTTCTTCCCTTTGTTTTCATTGTTCTTTCTGTTGATGGGCGGTGTCATGTTTGTTTCTACTTTCCCTGTCATTACCTCAGATCCGATGTAGCTTGGTTTCCATTTCTTGCCCAACATTCGATCTATCCCATAGGAATAAACTTTAGTTGATCAGTTCCGAATGTAACCAGGAACAAAGATACCTCGGATGATCCAACGATAAAGACTTCTTTTAAGGTTTTCTTTCGCGAGACGCACATTTGCCACAGCATGGTCCTTTTTTCGACTCAAGTATCCTTCGTGCCATAGTGGGTATTCGGCGAGGAGCTGAATTCCTGTAACAAACTTGAGGACAGTATCTCCTAATGTTTCAAGGCGCTGGTAGTTAGTCTGCTCCCCGGACACAGGAGCTGTCATGGCAGTCAGCAAAAGCGAGTTGGGTATATCATATAAAGGGGTTGATGCGAAGAGTTCATCACGCAACGAAGAAATTGTTATAGAGCAGGCAAAGGAGCGAAGGATTGATGGCAACAAGAATGCGTACGCGGATTCTGACTCGGAGAGAACGGTTATCGCAGATATCCTCGGTAGAAGGAGGATACTCCTTCCCTCAGAGGGAGCTTTCCTTTTGAGGTCAGACGTTGAGGTGCGAATTAGGAAATTGGATCGAGGAGGAAGAGGTTGAACTTCTAGGAGAGGATAGACAATCTCCAGATCTTCAAAATGAGAATAATACTTCCGAAAAGAGCTCTCTTCTTCTTCACTCAGAGGATCAAAGCGCCAACGAGTGAATCTATAGCTCTTGGCAGACCGAAAACCATTGCGAATGATGGTCAAGTCGGTTGGGTAAGCAAATGCTTTACTGAACTTTTCAGCATTTGCGAAATATACATCAGCTTCGCTCAATCCTGTGTCAGTATTGAGTTGGGAGAGCCACGCCCTCCTTTCTGTCCAATGAGTATCGGTTTCCTTTGGAAGGACCAGGTATGGAAAGTCGTCCTTCTCCCAAGACATACGTGATCCGTTTATGGACCAGAAAAGCATCTTGGTATACTGCCTTGCCTTCTCAATGCGCGCGTCAGAAAGTCCAATGGACTCAATAAAATGCAAGTGGGTCGAGATGGGGACTTGTCCAGGGCGATGTAACGTTGGTCCTTCATCGTTGGGCAATAATATGGGGTAGGATATGTTAAATAAGATCAAAGGAGGGAGTCCGTCGATAACCAACTCGTAGGTGTACCAACATCTGGCTTCTGTATCTTGGGGAGCCCATGGATTGATTTGCAGAGCGACATTGGTAAATCCCTTTCGCTGTTCAACGTCCTTGAGCATCTCCTTGACCTCATCTTGTAAGTGTGGCTCCGTAACACTTGTTATTGGCAGAAGGTTATCGTTTAAGAGGTTCACATCGTACAGAGCTTTGTATGCCATGAATGCGGCATGTCGATGTGCGGAAATTCTACTTCGATAGATCCTCTCCGTGGAAAACTCACGATTCGGGAGTGGAAGAGATCGTGGAAGCGTTACTGTGGATCCAAAGGGTCCCGAATATGGGAACATTGATTGTTTTGTGCGGTTGTCGAAAGAATGCCAACCCTCAGCAAATTCGCGAGGGTCAACATCGTACAGGGGACGATTGTCCGCATGAGCGCTCATAGGAATCACGGAGCAGAAGTGAGAAAGATGAGAAACTGCGGAGTGAAGGGAAAGAAGTGCTCTACAGCAAAGATGAGTTAGGAACCAGCATCAACAAGCCAAAAACGTACCCGGTCGATGGCACTCTGAACTCCAATACCTCGTCTTCATCATCAGCGTCGACTTCAGCTTCATCAGCAATGAAATCTCGAGAAGGGTCGTTGTATAGTGTAATCATATCTTTCTCTAACTTCAGCCATTTCGAAATGTTGTTTTGCTCCGAGCCACCCTTTTGAAAAAACACAGTATATGTGCTTCTTTTTCGGCGTGCACGTCCTCGGCTCTGCGCCCAACTTGCCATGTTCTGGGGCGGGTCCCATCGTATGACGCTCCCGCATGCCTGTATATCAATGCCTTCCTCTGCAACGGCAGTAGAAATGATGACTGTCGTCTCCCCAATTTTAAAGTCATCGAGGGTGTCCTTTTGGGAGCCTTTCAGCATGAAGCGCGTGATGTCTAGGAAGGAATGGCGGTGAGAACTATCTGATGTTCCGAGCAAGCAGCCAAACTCGAAAACATCCTGTGTAGAGGGATGATGTCGTAGGAGTTCTGCCAACGCCAAGACGGTATCGCGCCGCTGCACAAAGACGAGGCCCGAGTACGATTCATTCATAGATTCCGTGTCGGATTTCTCAAGCAAGAGTGTAGCAATCAGTGCTCGGACCTTTTCTGAACATTCGTCTGAGATGTCATCTGGGTAGTAGGACACGGGCGATACCCCGATCTGGTTAATGACATCAAGGAGATAAACCTTCTCCCGATTCTTCCATGTCGACATGATGTTGTTTTGTGGATTTGCTGCCCGTTTTGCATGCTGGATGACTTCCCACACGTACCAGTCGGCTGCCCAAGGCCCCAAGTCCTGGCAGATTACCTCCGCGGTGCGCTCGAAATCTCGGAGCCCTTTATGTGTGAACGAGTCTTCATTTCGAATGACCTTGGAGAGTTTCTGATCGATCCGGTGATATTCAGCTGAGCCAGAGATGGCACGAGACAGTTGGTTGCGCAAAGACTGAACGTAAGGATCATTCTGTATGTCCATAGATTTGACGACGGCATTGAGGGCAGCGACATTCGTCGAAAAGGGAGGATTGGCTTCGTCTGGGGGGTCGAAGAGGACGTGCTTGAAGACTGGACGGTGTACAAATTTTGAGAGTTCTTCTTGATGACGACGAGGTGCGCGGATGGAACTATCCAAGTTTTCCTCGATAGTCCTGCAACGAATTCAGTTTATTCTTACATAATTCGTCCGTGTACACACCTGAACGCTTTCTCTACGTTACCGCCGTATATTGGACTTGCGGTCAATCCTAGAATACTTGGTCGTTGGTAACCTGAAGACGCAGGTGATGATTGTGGAGGGAGCGGAAAGTAAAATTCCTTCATAATCCTATTATATGGGTGATTATCAACGGCATGATGAGCTTCATCAAAGACCAGTAGGCTGATATCCCGGCCTAGGCCGACATAAGAATGGCGTAGAGCGTCGAGAAGGACTTGAGGCGTAGTCACTAGGACACGATTGTTGTGCAGGGCAGTCTGCCATAACGCAGCATTCTTCCACTGATCAGGCTCTTTGGAACCCGAGATGAGACCGACAGGTCCAGAGATCGCTCCTTGTATCACACCGCACTGCTGTTCACAGAGTGCTACAGTTGGTGCAACGAACCACGACACCTAGGAGAATGAGTGTTGTTTGAAATTCTCTGTGGCGTTTGTTCATACCTTCGTTGGCTGTCGCTCAACCTCGGTTTTTATTCGCAAGACTGCAATGTGGGTCTTGCCCGATCCAGTGTCGAGAGCGATGATGATATTCCTTCGTAAACTCTCTTCTAGCATCTCCTGTTGATACCCTCTAGTCGTTATTCCGTCAGTAGATGACGCCATCCTAACTATATTGAAGTGGCTTGAGAATTTATCAGTTCGTTATGGACCACCGAATATCGCAGTTTGTATGCGCCTGGAGGCCGGGAAAGGGAAACAGGGAACGTATCGCAACAGATTTAATCGAGAATCTATAGGAAACGAAAGCGTAGGGCCGTCAAAGGAATCTGATTGGCTGGTTTCGGCAGATCACAGATACAGCACAGGTGACCTTGCCGTTGGGCGCTCACCCTGGCCCGAGATCGGCCTGATAGTTTACAGGTAGATCGATACCGGCAGGAATATATGGATCTCCCTCCTATGAGACTCAAAAGCTTCCAATGAACATGTTCAAGCTGTAGTCAGTCGTGGTTGAAGCCTGGATAAAATAGGATAAAATCCAAGTAAAACCCCTGATAGCATCTCTCTCCCAGCATCAGCTCGGCAAAGTCCGCGAAAAAAAACTGTACAGTGATGAGTTCAGCTCTATTGTCGGAAAAACTGATCAAACGGATTTGTGTGCAGAGCAAAGCCGGCTGGGAAATAATGACGACATGATCGCGTGTGGAGTGCGTGCTCACTGCTCGAGGTAGAAGACATCTTGGAATCATCTTGCTGTAACTTTCGGTTCGCTCTGATGACTGCCTCGCGATAATCGGATGGTCAAGATGATGTACTCTGATCAAGAATCTGTGGTTCCAGAAGAACTGCCCACATGTCCGTAGTCGTGGCGAATGAAAAAATAAACGTCATATCGATGGTATGTTGACCGATTGATCGAGTCATGTTACCTTGAGTTCAGCAAAGGTTAACCTAAAATTGATACAGGGCGAGGGCGCAAGACCAAACTTAATTAAAATTCACGGACAATATCACTCCCATCACGTCAATCGCGATACGTTACGCCATGCCATTTCGGCCGAACTCATGGATACGTAAAGATTTATTTGCACAAATCTGTCGTAAGTAGACTCAAATATCATTACGGTCCACTCAATGACCGCTGCAGACAATGAATGATAAGCAGCTTCTCAGTCGTACCTTTTCAACATTTGGTTTCACTTTCACGTACAAAGACCGGAGATCCCTCGGTTTGGGCTGCATGCGTCGTCAAATAGCACATCATCCCCGTCTTGCGCCCTTTTTGGAAGCTGGCTGCCTGGTACTTCTTGAAATGCCCACCGAGCTTCCTGAGGACGTGCCATGGGCAAGACATCGGTAATGAGCTTGCTAGAAAGAGATAAAAAGAAAAGGAAGCATTGGTGTCCGTTGATGGTAACCAGAATAACGAATGTCAAGACGACATCGATTGAGATCCTTGCCCTTGTTCCGTGAGAGTTTTAGGTACACGTAAAAGGAATTCAGTGAGTGCCTTCGTGTGTCGATAGATACCTATTCAGCTCGCAGAGATGTCTACTTGCGATGTTTCCTGGAGTACTAAGGAAGGTGACTTACATATTATGCCACCCAATTCTGTCTTTCTCTATATGGCGCGTGTACTAATTGATTCACGATTTGCATGATAAGATGGGTTCGTCTCTGGCATTGCAAATCGAAGCCGGTCCATGGCCTTTGTCGACTAAAACTTCCCATTGTCAGCCGGTAAAGATAACGATCGCGGTGAATGTTTGTGAATGCTGATTGATGATGTGATATGTTGCGCTTTGAGAGAACAGTATGGAAATCCGAGCGTCTATGATGCCGAAGTCGACCGAAAAGCGCCTGCGGAGATAGAAGGCTATAGAAAGCAGGGGCAAAGTAAAGAAAAAATGACAGGCATTGAGATGTCCGACGAGCTCACCTCCGACATTGAATATGGACAGACCAGAATCCAAAGTTCAGTGAATTAAAAAAGAGGGAGAATGATGACTGGACGTGCACGACATTCAAGAGCCATGTCCGCCGCTAATACATGTATCCCACAATTCTCCTGTTCTAGTCCCCCCCAGAGAATCAGACACAACTATGGAATAGAAATAGATGTAGATACGCAACGGCTCCCCCGGAGTTTTGTATTAGGAAAACACAGGACGGAGTGCCAACAATCGTAGCCACGGTCTTGTCATGATACGAAAAATTTCTTCAATCGTTGAAGGTATGTGGGACAGAGGTCCTATAGTAGGAAAGAGAAGCAGTTGCATGGCATAAAACATCCAAAGTGTGGGGTCGCGTCACAAGATAGGAAGTTGGAAAATCGAGGACGAACAATCCACCGTGTGGCTCGATTTCCTTGTATTGGACTTCAAGCTGGGACTCAGTGGCACGCTAAAGAAAAGTCGATCACATCGCGAAGATTTGACCCGTCTGGTGGCAAAAGACAGGGAATTCTCTTGGGCGCCTTTGTATTCACGTGATTTGTGTGTCGGCTCACGTCACCTTATCTGGTCATGCGTTGTGCACGTGGCCTCGACGCGTCCTGGCCGTGCGATCCCCATATCCAACATTTAAGTACAGCAGATTCTAATCCACTGCAAGAGATAATCTTCAGCCCACTACGGCTGTGCAGCATACGGTTCAAGGTACGTTTCCTTTCGAAGTATTTTAAACTCGCTATGGCTATGAAAACAATTCCGGGGTCAGTAATACATAAGTCAAAAAAATGGTATGCTACCGCTCTACGCATGAGCGTACGAGACCTGGGAATGGAAATTTTTGGACACCACGAAATATTAGTCCTGCGCTTAATCAGGAAAACCGAAGACAGCGAGAGATTCGCCGATAACCTTTTCCAAGTTCTTCAGGCTCGTAGTTTCCATGATCTTTATCATCAGAATCACTGATTGGGTCGGGTGTGACCGATAAAGTATGAATCGAAGCCGGGTGATATCAGTGCGTCACAACTCTGACCATGCTTGAGTTTGTAATTCCACTTGTGTCAGGACTTTTTGAGATTTTTGTATCATACTGTCTGCGTCCACTTGATAATTTCAGCTCACAAGTGAATTGTGACCATCTTCGAAATATAGAACTCTAAGTCGAACCATCGCCCAAGTAGTCCTGACTTAGGTGTAAGGTAAACCAGTCACGATACAAAGATGATGTTTCCGACAGTTACACTTCTTGCGGATCCACAGCTTTCTTCCCACCACTTAGAATCACCCAAAATGTCCACACCTCACGGCACCCAGCAGCCCATTGTTCAGCAGCCGATTTACCAACAGCCGATTTACCAACAGCCCATTACCCAGCAGCCCATTGCCCGGCAGCCCATTGTCCTGCATGTCATTTCCCTTCAGCCCATTAACCAGCAGCCCGTGGCTTCCCGAGGAATGTCAATCAACCCCAGGAATTCGCTCAACAAGCCTTACATACAGGGCAAGGGCAGAGAATGGAGCTACGGATTTGGTGACTGCGAAAGCGGTGAAACATGCAAGCCCCCGAGTCCTGCTGTCCCTGGCTCAGCCTATGCTAATAAAGTCCATATTAGTTTTCCTGGCATGCATCTGTCCTGGCGTTGTAAACAGCTCTCACAAAAGACGTCTGAACCACCTTGAAAGCCATGGCACACCAGACCCAGATCGCGGAGGTTTTTTCAGTTTGGACTGTTACACGTACGGCTATGCATGCTACGGTCCGTATGATTTGCATGTATGTATATCTTGACGTGTTGTAAGATAGCATCTCATCTTGATCTCTTATGAAGATTCGTCATCGCTATGGCATCCAGGGAGGAGGTTGGACCGATTGTCTTGCCACATGTTGGCTCTGTTATCCTTTCGCTTTTGCACAGGAAGAGGCAGAAATTGATATGGAAGAGAAGGTCTTGGCCCAACAATCACGAGGTCAACGGGCTTGAAAGATTGTACGGTAATATGGTAATATATATATCGTCTCATTGCTTTTGTCATCTTCTTTCCTGCGTTAACGTCCGACTTTCAGACTGCTATGACCCTATCTACAATTATAACAACAAAAAAACTTTTGAAGGCTGAAGGTGGCTCCAGGGGCAAGTGAGCGTCATAGCAATTGAATCAGCTGTTTCACAGACTATTTCTCAAGTAACCGGACGTCAGCTTCAATCCTAAACAACGGACGGCATCTTGTTGTAGATATGAACCTACATCGAAGTATCATGTTTTGAGTGAAACCCCAGCACTCAGTCCTCAGTTTTATGTGATTATAAATGGAGGCTATATCTTTTTAATCCTTATGATCGAGGGTGCTCGAACGTCGAGCTCCTTGTGAAATTTTATTCTAGCTGTGACAAGCATCGGTTTGAAAGAAGGTCGCCTTCACAACATGCAGAACCGTACATATCAAGTTTTCCTAGCTCCGGGGACAAGGCATACTGTGTATGCTTAAATAGTGCAAGCCTCGAGGACATGAGCGCAATGTTGAAAACCACGTGGATATCCAACCTATATTGCCTTACTTTCTTCCATCGCCAATCAGCACAGCCAAATCACGATCTAGTTCTCCAAAGCAAATTCTTGAGTAGAAATTAATCTACACTTACTTCAAGGCAGAACGGTAAATTGATCACTGTAGGCCCAGACGTAATTCCAGTGGATGTATAAACTTACAGATTCAGCAGGGACGGAAAGTAAAATTCTCGCTGAAAATCGGTTGTACTGGTCACTTTGTCGAAGGATCAGCGAAGAAAATCCAATTGAAATAAGAAAGAGAGAAGGCCAAGCTTGATGTAGAAGGAAGAGCAACCTGAGCATTCACCTAGTTTCAAGCAATCGCTGAGTTCCTTCAATCACAAAGAATCCAGGATGGCGTCAATAACCACGCCAATTAGAGAAAGCAAAACTAGGCCAAGTTTGCAGCACCCTAGTAGTCATTTCAGGCTCAGAGATATCATCGAAGTCATAAGAGTCGAGACATTCGACACCAATACCAAACCTGGGAAGCTCATATCTCATATCACCTGTACTAACCCAAGTCACTTAGTGAGAAAGGCATGAATCCGAGAGCCAAAGTTGTTCTTGAGACTGTCGGTCTTATCATCATCACTATGAGACGCAGAATGCTTGACTTGAAGTTATGCCACATGTCCCCAAGGAGGTATCGGCATGCAGTTCTGGTTAAACGGAGAACGTCGTCGCGACTTTCCCTCGGGAAGTCTCACCCCAGAGAGCTTTTATTCAAGTTCTTTATGGATGCATATGCAGGACAATAGATTTTTTGCTGCAGCAAGGGTATCGCGGATGTTGGTATCCGACCAAATGATGTGCGAGAGTAAGCAGACAAATGAGTGATACTGTATACCACCTAACCCGTACCCGGGCGGAGGAATAGATGGGTCTTTAGAACATAGAAGAGTGAATCAAGTACCGAGCTAAGGTACGAAGGGAGTACGCCTCTTTGTCTCGTGTGGTTCCGACCGTGCTCCCTGCGATTCTGACGGCACTTTTTGGAGACCTACGTCTTAGGTTCGATCGGAGACGAAGACAAAGCGCAGGCGTAAGAACTCCTGATCCTGAACTGCTAACCCGAATACACAAGACAATTAGGGGCGCTCGACTTGTTCGTGTCGTTCGAGAGAAATGAAGCCCCATCTGATGAACTGACGAAAAATCGGAAGAGCGGTGGTTCGAGCTCTCTTTCAAGCTCCGCTGTAGATTTCAATACCCGTCTGATCCGAAAGACGTGCCTTTTCTGCTGTGCTGCGGCTTACTTTCCGGCAGTGCTCCAGGCATTTGCCGTGTACTCGTGGCTTGATCTTCATGATGCAGGCGATTACAGTCTCCGCTAGCAGAAAGGAACGTCGCATGGCCATCGTTCTCCGCCTTTGATGATGCGGCGGTGGCTCACTCTGTCCAGCCATATCATCACCAGGCTATGAGTTGATACAGGAGGCTGACTTTATCCTGACTCAGACCGTACAATGATGTACAACGTCAACGGTATCGGACATGGGAAGAACGGATTATGCCCATTATCTAGGTAATATAAGAGACTTGACATGTATCGCATAATCTAACTCCATCCAGTCTACTTCCGTTGTCATATTTCTCTTGTTGCGGTGAAAAAACCTTAAAGATGCAATCTGCCGGGACAGGCGCCGAAAGTCCCGTGAAAGTCTTTGCGCCCAGTCTATTTCTAGACTGGGAGGCACAGGATATGCACCACCAAAGTGAATAATGTATCGAACTTGTAATTTGTCACTTTGTTGATACCGTTTGTCGCCCGGGAACAGAATTTATAGACTCTTCAATGCCAAAGGGTATTTTCGTCCTTTTAAGCTGTAACATCAGATAAGTTGCGACGGACCGATAGTCCGACGGAACTTTTTATAGTCACTGACCACATACATTCCACATTTTTTCGATATCCGTTTGCGGCAGGCTTGTATGAATCCTGTGAATAGAGCACGGACTTAGGCTAGATTGTGAAGCTGAGCTGATGTCTGGATGACGATGTTCACCTCCTTTTCAGATTAAGACGATACACATCACTTGATTGATATCATTTCAGTACTAATGCTAGTGTAGTTTATTTGTCCCTTAAGCAGCTGGACGATGATAGCTGGGCGCTAAGAATCAGCTACAGGACCACGATTTGGCATATGTGTGTATGCTGTGCTGCGGTCAAGCAATTTAGAAGTACGCTGACAGGAAATGAAGGGCAGCAATGTTTGTTACCCTACCAGTGGTATGACTGCCGTGTCTATCAACTCCCGGTTTACCTCTACTAGTCGCCTCGAATGTCACATATGGCTCAGATCCTAAAATCATTGGAATCAGTAGAGATAAAACCTAGTTGTCGTAGACGCTTGCGCTTGGAGGGATCAAAGGTCGGATCATCATCATGTCCGAGTCTTGCTACAACCAAAGCACTAGTTTCGGCTCATAAGGGTATATTGCCTCTGAAATCAGCCACAGTCATTAGCAGACAAGATGAGAAAGCCTACGGAATGAACGGAGGACCTAACGTCAGGTGTTGTTAGTCAAGGAACAAGATAGGTGTCATTCAATTGACATTGATCAAAAGGATTCGCGGAACAGAGTGAACTCAAGAAACGTCGATAATGAAGCTTCGAGTTCGAGGTTGTGTCATTTTAGGGATTCAGTTTGGTCGATGTGTGAGATTCACTTTCACCGAGCAACCATCGAGAGCTATCCTGAGCTCCACAGATTATCAGTGGTTTCCCGGGTTCCGAGAGTTCAGATAAGACCTGTAAAGCGGTTTGAGATCTAGTATGGAGGATTGTACCAAAGGCTGTTGATAGTAGTAGGTGTCTGTTAGCAGAAGTTTTAGTAGGACCATATGGGAAAATGATTTCGGGCCATGTGGGACGCCAGTTTACTGGCTGTCATTACTCCATGTTCGACACACAGCTATCACCATGATAGTAATCATGAAAGGGTCGACTTGCCACAGAAGTGCCGCTGTGCCATCTCAGGGGCGAGGGGAGACCGGATTGCTCGCGTACTCGGTGCAAGAATATTGTGGGTCGTATCATAGGTCTCCCCGTTGATATCTCCATCTTCAGATGCACTGTATGTAGGAGAATGTCGTGATTGGATCGCTCTCGACAACGTCCAAGAGCTGTTCCATCCGTTCAGGTCTGCACCGCCCTGTCGTTTGGGGTTCGAATACGACGGATGACTGACGGTGTATAGAATGCTAATAACGTAATTCATGAAAGAATGCGATGAGTCATGGGAACGTTCGTACAGAAAATGTCAAGGTCATTGTGTCAGTTTCAATGAAGCAAAAGATTTGACGGAACTAGGAGACGTTACACCGATAAATCATGATGTTTTTGATGCAATCCTATCGTTAATGAAACTTTTTGAACGTTGGACATCGTGATAGAACGATGGTTATTTTTTCTTGTGTGACACAGCAATGTCAATGAGTGTAAAAAGTCACACACCGCTTTGATTGAGGACGCGGAGGTGGGAAAGACATGCAAGCAAGGCGAATCACGAGGGTACAAGGAAGCGCGATATCTACGGATACCCGCGCGACCACCTGAAGGAGAATGAACGAAAGATTTACAAGAAATGGACCATGATCCATCCAAGGACCGCAGCAAGTAAGTATGAGAGGTAATCGATGAACCTGGCTCCGGGCGGTGTTTTGGTTGCGATATGATACAATCTTTGAGGCTAGGGATGCAGAACGATCTAGGGCTGTGAACGATACCCAGGCTCTCCAACTGTCAAAGCATCACAAAAGTTTTTGGATTAGTCAGAGGATCTCGGAATTCCAGACGTAATTGCGGACCGTGCCGGTAACTACTCTGGTTGTTCTCGATCACCCTTTGATGCTTCATTGTCGGCCTTGAGCGTTTGAGCTGGCGGTAAGTACATCTCTGTCGTTTTACTTGTATCTGGACATCGAGCTGAGAGTCCAGATTCATTCCTAAACACGGAGATTTCCTGAGGTTTGAGCATGAATACCTTAGATCAACAAATCGAAAAGAGAAAGTAGAATTGTGCACTGCTTGTTGGCATCATGAAACTGATCTTTTTTCCTAGATCTCGAAAACTATGTTTGTAATTTTGTCATGTTTAGATATGGGAATGTTCGCCGGTACCAGCGTCTTTTGCGTTTGCTCAAATAGCATGGACATGAGAGGGGGATATCTGAGCTCACTCATATCAGATTTCTCCGGTCGTTGATATCATGTCTCTTCCTCTCCGTCGTTCCACTAGTGAAAAACATACATACTCTGGATCCCAGTGCCCAGTTGTGGGTGGAAGCCATGAGTGGCGTCCTGCGCAAGTTGGTGACAGTCGATCACCATGCCCCGCATTGAACACGATGGCCAACCACGGATACATGTATGTCGTTCCGTCTTCCCATTCCTACGGTAGCCTAACAGGGATCATGGACAGTGCGCGAGACGGAAAGAGGCTCAGCCCATGGGATCTTGCCTCGGGTCTGAAAGCTTGCTATAAACTCTCTACGCCACTTGCATGGTTTCTAGCTGTATTTGGCTTTATCCTCTTGCGAAAAATGAGGAGAGTTGACCTCTATGAAATTGGGGAGCACGGGCGTATAGAGCATGATGCTAGCCTCGTACACAAGGACACACCTATGGGTCAGCGATACGCGCCTATCGAAGTCGAAGACGACCTAGTTGGTCTCTTTGCCGAAGACGCAAAGACGGGTAATGAAGAGGGAGAAGGTCCGAAATTCGGTGACAGACGCATTCTGGTGAACGCGACTGACGTCGCTCGTGCTCGTGTACGACGAGAAAGGCAGTCCCCGAAGCTGGATAGCGTGCATGCTGAGATCGCTAGAGGCGAGGTGGCTATCATCCTTGGCGTTTGGGAGATGCAGGCGGGGAAGAACATCGGTGTCCCCGTCGAATGGATGCGTCAGTGGTTTAGCGAGGAACGCTTGCCGGAAGAGTGGAAGGGGCCTGATCACGAACAGGGGCTCTTCGACGTGATCCGCCGTGCTAGGGCCATACGTCTTGCAATGGATGCCATTAGGGAACGCGGAAGTGAAAAGTCGAAGCTCTAATCCATGTCGATTCTTCACTAACGTTTGCTGTCAGCCATGATGCATGATTCCCTGATATTGATTATGTTGGTTATGATATGCAGATAATACTATTGGTACAAGTTATTTCAAGACTTGTATATCTACGTCGTTTTAGTTTATACTCACAGAAAACTTTTCTCAAATGTCAACGTTGGGTGAATTCAAAGACAGATCTCTCGGCATCCACTCGAAGACCGACCACGATCAATTTGCCAAGCTATCAAATTTGCAACAAGGGCTGTGGCGGCCGTTGGCCATCCAGAAAGCAGTATGACCTTTGTTCCAACCGTCACAGGATATCTTTAAGCGCGTTCGTAGTCTGATCGTGGCTTTTCCTTGACTAAAATCTCAGCTCGGAGAATTGGGAGACGGTCGGTGGATTTCTCACAAAAACCGGTAGTTTCAGAAGTGTCGTTCCAATCTGCGATTCTCAACCGGGTCCTACACCATTCTTGTTGTCAGGATCTAGGAAAGATACCTCCGCGGTCGCGATGGCCGACTCAAGCCTGAGTGTAGCACGTGGACTATTTGGACGAGAAGCCTTCTCAAAAGGGTTGATGTGGCTTCTTTGGAATAATTTTCTCATCATACTGTTGCCAACCGTACTCGTTCTACTCACGGTGGTCCCTTTTACATCAACAGACTCGGCTTTCTCGCCTTCGTAGTCTCAGCCAGCAGCCTAGTCTGGCAAATACTCAACTTTGTCTCTTAAGTGCTCCAACTCGAATCTCACCGATTGCAATCAGTTCATATGGAAGAATCTCGGTGCGTAAGGTGACGGACCGCCCTACCACCCAACGCAATATCGCGGCCGGGTGTAGCGTGACTCGCCGGTCATCTGCTCTCTGTGGTCCTTTTTTACTGCACCTACATGCTGCCGCATTGCAAGGTGCAGCTTGGACGCATCTTTTGGCTCCATTTAGCATACATCATGAACCGAAACTGGTAGTGTGTGAGCTGCAGCTTCCACGTATAAACGGAGGCGATATTAATGGGTATTTAGCCTCTCTCGCGCCCCTCCTCGCACGATTGTATTCATGGTGGTGCAAAGGAGACTTGTGCCATTTTGGGCTCTTTTTGCCGCTTTCTTACTCTTTGCGGCTGCCGAAAACACTTTTGGTGTCCGGGATAATTTGCACTTTAGCCTTGAATCTCGCAATACGAATACCGATGGCTCAGTTCCCATCTACAAAGACCCTAATGCTCCAATAGAAGATCGCGTCAACGATTTGTTACCTCGGATGACGTTGGAGGAAAAAGTCTCTCAACTGTACTGAAGTGTTTTGCTGTTCGTATCAGAGGTGTTATTTACCGTGTAACATCAGGATTCAAGGTGATCTGAATGGATGGATGGACCTCACAGACCCTCTCGATGACACTCTTGTCTTCAATGAAACCGGTCTCGTAAGTTTGATTTAATGGGATTCTTGTGCTCAAAGCTTTGACGCCACACAGGAAGAGATGATGCGACTCAAGGGCGGAAGCATTTGGGCAGGATACCTCACTCCTTACGAGAAGCTCGTATTCGCAATCAACGTTGGCCAACATTACTTGATGGAGAATACAACACTCGGCATCCCTGCGCTCTTCCAATCCGAAGGTCCGCTCTCCCTCCCATACTACAAGTGCCGTCTCACATTCCCTAGGCCTCCACGGGTTCACGGACAATGGGACAATTTTCCCTTCCCCTATCGGCCTTGCTGCATCCTTTGACACAGACCTCGTATCTCAGGTCGCCAGCGTGGCGTCTGATGAAGCCGAAGGCCTCGGTATCACACACATGTTCGCGCCTGTGCTCGACCTTTCGCGCGAGCTCAGATGGGGCCGGGTCGAGGAAAACTTTGGGGAAGATCCATTCCTGACGGGTGAAATGGGCCATGCGTTCGTTAGTGGGATGCAGAATGGAAGGAGGAGGAACACCAGTGAGACAGCGATTGCGCGTGTTGCGGCGACTTGTAAGCATTTTGCTGCATTTGGGAGTCCTCAGGGCGGTCTGTGAGTGTTCTTCTCGGTCTCGTTCTCGGTCCGAGGGTTGTACAGAATGCTCATCGGGGGTTTCTACAGCAATTTGGCACAGGTGTCTGGTGGCGAGCGAGAATTACGCACTATGTATCTCAAGCCGTTTAACCGTGCATGCATTGACAGCCTGTCAATCATGACAGCATATGCTAGCTATGATGGTATCCCCGCTATCGCCAATACTCGTAAGTAATTTTACACATCCTTACGGTCCGTCGATATCTTACACCTATGATCCGTCTCTAGATCTACTCACCGATATTGTGAGTCCATTTTTCGATATCTCCAATGGGTTCTTCCAGTAATGGATACCCTCAATAGTTGAGGAACGAGTGGGGATACAAGTACTGGGTAACCACGGATGCGGGATCCGTAGATCTTCTCATCACGCTGCATGGGACATGCGAGACGCGGGAATGCGCAGCCAAGGTCACGGTGGACAACTTGAGCGGAGAAATGGGTGGTGGTAAGGCTCCGTGTCGCCACCCCTGTTTGCTTCTCATTCAATACTAATTCCACAGGAACGTACACCTTTCTCACTCTCCCAGGTAAAGAACCTCATCTGTTTTGACACAGTTTTCTGAACGTTCCCTTAGATCAAGTTCGGGCCGGAACGGTGAGCATGGACTCAATTGACGGTGCTGTCAAAGGCATCCTCCGAGCAAAGTTTGCTCTTGGATTGTTTGAGAGTACGTACTTGCATTTCCCGCAGTTCGTTTACTGTCCTTAGTGTCTGATTGTGATAGATCCTTACCCTTACGAAGACTACCTCTCCTCCATCCGCACCCCCAAATCCAAAGAAATCCTCCACACTGCAGACACTGAGAGTATTGTCCTCCTCGAAAACAGGGGGAGCACGCTCCCGCTTAGCACTAACTTGAGCGCCATAGCTCTTATCGGTCCCCAAGTTGACCGCGTCACCGTGCGTTTCTATTTCGAGCTCAAGCCCCCCTTTTCCCACTAACACATAATTGGCCGGGACTCAGTTCGGCGACTACGTCTTCCTGAACGCATCAAAGAAGGGTATTACGCCGCTCGCGGGGTTCAAGCAACATCTCGCTAACGTATCAAGCGCGACGAAGATCAACTTTGCGCAGGGGTGTGAATTGTGGTCGAATGATGAGTCGGGAATCCAGGATGCCGTTGAAGCTGCCAGGAACTCGGATGTTGCTGTTGTTATGGTGCGTATGGTGCTCTTCCTTCCTCCTCCTTCTCCTCTGTCCTACTATACTAAATAAACATGCTGGATACCAGGTAGGCACCTGGTCTCTCGATCAAACGAACCTGTGGGCGCCAGGAACGAACGCGACAACAGGCGAGCACGTCGACCTCTCGGATCTCAGACTTGTCGGTGCGCAGCTCGCGCTCGTGCAGGCTGTGAAGGAGGCCGGGAAGCCGACTGTCGTTGTGTTTGTGAGTGGGAAGCCAGTCGCAGAACCATGGATACAGGCACGTGAGTGTTGTTCTTTTTGTTTGGGGGACTGATAGCAAACTGACGTGTGTGTGAATTGCGTTAGATGTGGATGCTGTGGTTCAACAGTTCTATCCTGGTGAGATGGGTGGTGAGTACCAAATGACTGTTGGATTTGATGCAGGGCGTGTTTCTATTTGTTGAAACCGATCCCTTTTTTTTACAGGACTTGCGATCGCGGAGGTTATCTTTGGTGCCGTCAATCCCTCCGGTAAGTCCGTTGACATCGGTACATTCTTATTGGTAATCTTGGGAGGACAGGAAAGCTCCCTGTTTCGTTTCCCCGAAGCGTTGGTACGACGCCCGCGTTCTACAACTACCTCAAGGGGAGTAGACCTCTTGACCCTGGATTTGTCCTTGATGACGGTACTCTCGAATTCGGTCATCAGGTGCGTGTTCTGCCATCTATGATCTTTGATGTCGGGATAATAGTGAATTGGAAATAGTATGTACTTGATAGCCCGATTCCGCTGTGGAGCTTCGGACATGGCTTGAGTTATACCACTTTCAACTAGTGAATACATGTCTTCTTTGAGGTTTTGTGTTACTTTGCTGATCTGCGATACAGTACCGATCTTACGCTGTCTACATCGACGATCAAACAATCGGAAGATTTCAACGTCAGTGTTACTGTGCACAACACTGGGTCTGTTGCCGGAAAGGAAGTCGTGCAGGTTCGCTAAATCTTATGGAAAGATTCTGATGTTCTCGCTAATGCAGTCTGCGTAGGTATACATCACCGACCTCGTCTCCTCTACTGTCACACCTAATCAAGAACTCGTTGGCTTTCAAAAAGTCGAAATCCCGTACGTTCTCCATTCCTTCTCAATAAGTCTTCCTAACCTGATGTGGATACAGAGCTGGAGAATCAAAAACTGTCATGATACCCGTTTTGTCTTCGCAGCTTGCGGTGTGGGGTGTGCAAAATAAGTGGGTCGTTGAACCAGGAGTTTTTGCTGTAAAAGTTGGAACAAGCGATGTGGTGTTTGCGCAGACAAATTTGACCGTTACTTAGGAGGGCTGTTGTGTCCAGAGGCTATATGTGGTTTTGAGAAAAAGCAATATTTGTGTCTTGGCGAAATTGAGGCTGTCATGTCCTCGTGACTTTATGGTTCTACGCGGAGTTTGTATCCCGTGCCTTATATTCGTATTCCGGCACCATGCCGAGAACGGCCTCTGATCAGAGCGCTCGCGGATGTCGTGCCGAGACAGTAAGTCTGTTGGTCTGAGACATGACCTGCGCTGCTTCTTCAGCTTCATCTCACTGCCCCATCTCGCACCAGCAGCATAGGTGAGTGCATATGCGCTCTCTCGCACATTTAGTTTTATCTCATCACCACTTTAAGCCGCTAGAGCAGCGTCACCGGTGTCGTCTAATTTTATTGATCATTTGTCCTGCTCTACGGCGAGGTCAGTCACTTGCAAGCCACTGAAGAGCATGGCTCAGCTCTCACCATAGTATAGACTTTTTCGGGCTGTGCAAAAAGTTTTATACAAGCCCGAAAAAACTACATTGTAAGCACGCGAACAGGGCGTCGCGGCTTCGCACACCACTCACTCCTTTCTTAGTCTTCTTTGTATTATTTTTCGCTTATTTCTTGCTCAATGCCCTCGCCATCTATAATATCTATGTCCAGAGAGAACAGAGTTGCTACTACTTCAGAATCCCTTACGCTTCAGGCATGTCCACGTCAAAGTGATGTTTCAGTCGATGCTAAATTCGAGAAGACTCGAATTCGTCATGAAGCCTGTCTAAAACTCGTGGATGAAACAGTCGAGGGGGCAAGATCTTACGATAGTTTTACACAAGGCATCAAAGACCTGGGTCTTAACGCGACCGAAGCAGAATGTTACTTCGATGCAGGTGTCCAGCGTAGCCTTGACCTTCGCCGCGCAAAATCACAAGCTCAACCAGCTCCATCTCGGTTCGATAAACGTGAAGGCCTTCATGCGGATCAACTAGCTGCCTCGCGTAAACGTAGCTCTGCCTGTTCCGATAGGATTGCAGAGCCCGGTACGTCCGACTCTCATGCCAACGCCGTCGAAGCTGCGGCTTGTGCGTCCTCGCGCTCTCAGCTTGGTCAGGCATTAGCTCTAGTTGGTCCCACGTCTACGCTCCCTCTTAGCCAAACTGTTGAGCTGCTGGGAGACATCAGAGATACATCAGATATTTTTCCGATTCCTCAGTCAGTTCTGGCTGCCGCGCCACATTTGGTTCAGCTGCAGGCTAATGCAGCTGCTGACCCATACTTGGCTAAAACTTGGAAGCTACGACAAGTGTATAGGAAAGGGAAAGTCATCGATTCTCTGGTCAATTTGGGTCAGTTACAGCGAGTTCACGATCCGATTCCACGAGCTATTTGGAAATTAGTCATTCTTGACGACTACGTCGATTTCGAAGAACTTTATGCAACGCTCTACAAAGGTTACAACCATTATGACAGGCCTAAAGATTTTGCAGGAGGCTCTTCATTTGTCAAGAAAGACCATGCTACTGTTAAGCGACCGATTCTTTCTGAATCTGACTGGACACGCGCGTTTGATGCGTGGATGGTTGCCGTGCTTACCTTTTACCCGCATCGGGAAGCTGAGCTTGTATCCTACAGAGGGATGGTCATTGATTTATTTCGTTTGCTACCTGATGCTGCTGCAATTCCGATTCGTCTCGACTGTCACACACGCGATAGATACGCAAGGAATCCATTCAGGATGGATGAAAACGAGTTGCAAGCTCGCTTCCTCACACAACTTATTTGTGCCTCTGCTTCTTCGACGCTGCCGATTGCAGGCATCAAACGCAGTAGACGAAAACGTTCGGTGACGATATGTCAAAATTGGAATCTAGGTTGTTGCAATTCCGATTCGTGCCCTGGCAATAGGCGCCACAACATATGCTGCGAATGTCACGGAAGACACAGTGCACAAGAGAACGAAGAGTGCTTGGCGAAGCTCAGAGCACGCAGACAGAACTATAGAGCAGCCAGCGGAGTTGACGCTTCAAGTGGACAATATCATAGTCTCAGCATGAACTCTTGCAAGAGGCTCAAAATGAGCGCATAACCCTTCTTTTGTTGAAGCTCCTCGTTTCTGCCGTGCTTTCCACCTCTTCCTTCACCTCCCGCACATCTTCTTGCAGACTCAAAAATTCAATCAACTCTTCAAACTTTGAAAGATTGTATTCGAGTTGAAGCACCCTTTAACGTAGACAAGTTCAAAGCTTTGTGATGGGACCATTGCAATTAACCCTTCTTTGAATCTGTGATGTATTAAGTGACCGATCAAGAAAAAGGTCAACGATGTATTGAGTGAGGACCAACAAGTCTTAAAGATGTTGAGATTCGTGTAGGAGGAAAAACAGGTTCGACTGATACCGACACGCATCCGACATCCTTCGCTGTCCGTACTCACAACGCTGTTGTGGGTACATAACGAGCCGCCGCCGCCTGACGTACTCGTGGTCAGACGCATGAAACAGCCAGCGGCACACGTGCAGATGCATTTACGCGTCGCATCATCGTCCGTGTCGGCCAGGCGGAGTATGGTGGTAAGAGGCAGTGGAACGAAACGTTGCATCAATGGGGTAGTGGTAACCTGGGTCGTTGCCATTGCGAAAAAGTAACAGTTCTCGACCCGCCGGGGGTTCAATTCCCCCTTGATGCACTTCTGAAAGAGAAGGTAACTTTTACTTGCAAAGACTTTTTTGCGGCGAGAGCACATCAGGTCAGCGACTGTGATTAATATTGTAACTGATTGATGATAATGAAATTTTACTGGCCAGACCGAACTCGTTGTTACGGGATACTTATGGACGTTGATGTAAAGACACTTTTATCATGGTATATCGCCATCATCATTCACATCAGACTCTGGTGATGTCAACATGGATGTGGACGTGGACGTGACATCGAGGTGGGTGCTCCGCCTGCCACCATCCCGAGGACACCGAGGGTGAAGGAGAACTCGGCAAAGTCAAATGACGCATACCCTCAGCCACAGCCACCATAATGCCTGGCTCACGGTCCGACACGCCGGTCGTCGAATCCGTAAACGAGAAAGAGGAGCTGGGAGCTGGGGGAGGATGAGGACGAAAACAAGGAGCAGCCAAAAACCAAACACCCGCTTACGTGCGCAGGCTAGCGTGGTACGCCCGCGATGAGCATGTCGTCTGTCTTGCCGTGCACGCAGCCCCAGCTCACACTTCATCAAACCCCGAGGAGGGACAAGAACGATTATGCACTGAGATATGGTACCCGAGCGCCATGCCGTTGGACGAGCTGGAGTTTTGAGGAGAGGGCGGACTGTGTTCAATTCGGTGCGTTTGTGGGGTGTGTTATACCCGCGCAGTCATTGCTGGTGGTGGAGAAGACGCCGAGTCGATGGGACAACAAGCAAAGATTTTGCAGATACACTGGAAAATAAGTGAGTTTTCTTGGAAAAACAAACACGAGCGCCACTGACGAGACCACCGTGCGGGCCTTAGTACAATATGTGGTCAAGATTCGGGATTGTATCTACGAGTGTATTGCATAGCTGGAGAGGCGCAGCAGGAAACGGCGGAGCGTATGCGCCTGGGAGGTTGTATCAGTCAGTCACGCATGGCTCAGAAGCCGGTTCAAATTCCACGACCTCGTAGCGCAGACTAGAAAGGTGTGGGATCCAACAAAGTGTCCGGATGATTTAAAGTTAGAACAAACGAATAAATCAGTTTTTGAGAAAATTCCTCACTCACCATTTTTATTTATGTGGCTGTGCATGACTCGGTTGAGGTGGCAGTCGATTATTTTAGAGCCCTCAAACCACCGTCACCAATTGACACAATTTATATGTTCTCCAAACACCCGACCATCACCCGCTTCTTTTCACAAGCGAAGAAACTACTGGGACTGCCTTCTACTCCTGATTACACTGGTGTTGAGTTTTGCGATCCGGACTCTTTTTACGGCTCGTCTTCTTACATGCAAACTATATCATGGCGGTATCTATCTCTGGAGCATGCCGAGGGTTGCCATATTGCTCAAGTTAGAGCCTGGAAAGGAATTGGTACTAAGGTTGAGTATTTGGTGGTGACCATCACTCGAGATGGAGCACAAGCCGACATACTTTTTAGGAGAAGACCAGACCCTTGTTCTGATTTTGAGCAACGACGGTCATATGAAAGCATCAGTCCAAGTTCGAGCACAACGTCATTCACCACCTCATCGTCGATATCCTCCGCACCATTGACTAAAGCTTTAGATAGAGTCATGTGTCTGCCTCGCAACTATCATCACTGGAACCTCCAATGGACATGGAACATCACATTCAAGGTTCCGCCCCCCTTTTACATGGCCATCTTCATAGCTACAACCATTTCTACGTGCTACCCATGGTACAACCCAGATGAAAATACTTGTGATTTCTTTGTCTACAAGTTCCGTGAAATGATCCTTGATCATTGCAAAGAAAGCGTCCCGGAAGTAGTATACAGAAGATCAAAATACAAGACCTTGTCACCGAGCAACCCAGCAGAAGTGAAAGACAATGTTAATGACGTCTTACCATCCCAACTTGCGAAATTTCATGCCAAGGTGAGTCGAACGGCGGTTGCTTAATGCTTAGACTGATTATTAATCTCCAGCTTAAAACCAGGGAAGAGGAGGAGCACCAGCGCATCGAGAAGATGTTCCAGAAGGATTGGGAGGAGCATAGGAAGACGATGGAGGAGCTTGAGAAGAAGCACCAGAAGGAGATGGAGGAGATCAGGAAGGAGAGGGAGGAGATCAGGAAGGAGACGGAGGAGATCAGGAAGGAGACGGACAAGGTCAGGAAGGAGACGGACGAGGTCAGGAAGGAGACGGAGGAGCGCAGGAAGGAGAGGGAAGAGCATGAGAAGAGGATGGAGGAGCTCATTAAGGAGACGGAGGAGCTCAGGAAGGAGAACAAGGAGCGTGAGAAGAGGATGATGGAGGAATGTAACAGGGAGAAAGAAGAGTTGGACAAGGAGGAGGAAAAGGGGGAGTACAAGGGAGGGAGAGAGGAGCATGAGCGGAGGATGGAGGAGTGGCGCAAGAAGATTGAGGAGCTGAAGAGAATCGTGTCGGAATTGTAAAGCAGGTCCAGCCTGATCAACTCGTCAGTAACCAGGATTCTATTTCCTTTTCTCTGCCTTGCCATGACGACTTGTCAAGTGTTTTGTGTGTTTTGAACTTGCTTTGCTGTATTCTTTGCTCTGCCAGTAATGTTAGTTAGCGTAAAGAGTTTGACTATAATCCATGGTTATTTTAATTCATTCGGTGTTCTTCTATCTGACAAGGTAGAGGCAAATTACAGACTTGCAATTTCCTTTTGTAATATATTCCTAACGCTCTCACACTTCCACTTTGACGATGGATTTTATGTAAAAGTCAATACAATATCGTTTGCTAAACAGTCGATGAGCAAAGTCAATTGAGTGTCGCGTACGGACGTCACAAAAGGTACTCATATGAGGAGTAACAAACAGACATATATAAGTATAACTTCCAGCCCGCCTCCTGTACAGGGGCACTCGTAGTAACGGGGGTAAAGCCGAATGACCCGCTAGCATTGCGCTCGCGTGGGTTGTGTTATACATAACCTGTGACGGATTCTATGCAAGGTCCGTAAGCCCTGCGAGTACTGCTGCTCAGGAGGTTGAGCACACGGACTGTGTTCAATTCCACGAGTGCGGTTGTGGGGTGTTATACCCGCCAAAGGCTGGGCTTGATGTCCCCAGTCGTTGCTGGTGGTCGAGAAGATGCCGAATCGATGTGGCGACAAGCAAAGATTTTGCAGCGATCCACTGGAGTTTTCTTGGAAAAACAAACATGAGCGCCACTGATGAGATCCAACGATCCAATGTCAACCTAGAGCCGACGCTGACGTCTATCATGCTTTGCACTGTTAGCCGGCGTGGCCATTGCACACATGCACATTACTCCCCACGACCTTGGACGGCAACAGGATCCCATCTGCGCCGCCGCGCGGGCGTTGATCTTGAAAAGACAAGGAGATTATAAAGTGACGATGAAAAGAATATTCAAGGCAAGATAAGATAACCTGCAAGGCGATCTCCGAACTCCGATTACCTGTGAGTGTGTTATCAGGAACAAAACGTCTTTCCGTTCACACTGTACTATGAAACTGCTATGTTGTACAGGAGTCCCAAAGTTCTTGCCTTTATCACCCAATTCTTCTCCAGTAGCGCTTGCCAATGTGTGTACCGAGTATTGAACAATCCGGAGACGTAGCGAACTGGACTTCTGCTCTATCGAGCACTAGACTCCTACAGAAGCTACCAAATTAACCAAATCCTGTTAGTCCTGCGTTCGGTTTGAGCTGTCCAAGCGTTTCTTGGATTTCCATATCATTCAAGAGAAGCAAACATGTTCTGGGTCTGCAACACACCGCTATGAGAGTCGAGCGACTGGATGAGGCCTGATCCCTACATTGAGGGTGATGACAAGACTGGTAGGGTTGACTCGTAGGTGTGGGCGACCTAGCCCTTGTTAGGTACGTCGGACATTGAGCCGGAAAGGAAGACGGCCCATGAAACCGTCACGTCTGCAGACAAAACTGAAAACGACTCTCTTGTCAGTCGCTCGGTCTGACCTCCAAACATTATCTTGCGCCATTATTTAACCTACGTTCAGCATCCAATTCCATACATGAAGTGTCAAAACTGAATAAGTATCCAAGCTCAGGGAATTATCAACCTTCCGCAAGCGCCTACCTCCCATAATGACTGTGCCAAGGCACACTCCCAATACGATATGTGGTCGAGATTGCGGGATTGTATCTACGAGTACATTGCACGGCTGTGGAATTAGATGGCAAGGCGCAGCAGGAAATGGCAGAGCTTGAGGTCACCCGCGCCAAAGAAGAAGGATGCGCCTGGGGAAGTTGTATCAGTCAGTATAGTCACGCATGGCTCAGACGCTGTTTCAAATTCCACACGAACCTGTGCACTCTTAGACCAGAATATTGTCAAGGTGTGGGAACAAAGTGTCTGGATGATTTAAAGTTATTAACCAGAACAAACGAATAAATCAGTTTTGAGAGAATTCCCTAAACAGTTTATGTGGCTGTGCACGACTAGGTTGAGGTGGCAGTCGATTATTTTGAGGCTCTCAAACCACCGTCACCGTATTTACATGTTCTCCAAACACCCGACTATCACTCGCTTCTTTTCACAAGCGAAAAAACTACTGGGATTGCCTTTTACTCCTGTCCCTGAATACACTGGTGTCGAGTTTTGCGAGCCGGACTGTCGTTTCAACTCGTTTGGTTACATGAATCTTATATCAAACCGGTATAAATCTATGGAGCATGCCGAGGGTTGTCATATTGCTCAAGTTAGAGGCTGGAAAGGAATTGGTACTAAGGTTGAGTATTTGGTGGTGACTATTACTCAAGATGGAGCACAAGCCGACATAGTTTTTAAGAGGAGACTAGACCCCTGGTTTGCTGCTGATCAACGATGGTCATCTCGAAACATTAGCCCAAGTTCGAGCACGACCTCTTTTTCCACCTCATCAACGATGTCGTCCGAGTCACAGTTACCATTGAATAAAGCTTCAGATGAGGTCTCATTTCCGCCCCGCAACTATCATCAGTGGAACTTCCGATGGACATGGAAGATCACATTCAAGGTTCCTCCCCCCCTTTACATCGCCCTCGTCATTGCTACAACCATTTCTACGTGCTACCCATGGTACAACTCTGATGAAAACACTTGTGATTTCTTTGTCCACAAGTTCCGTGAAATGATCCTTGATCATTGCAATGAAAGCGTCCCAAAAGTAGTATACAGAAAATTAAAATACAAGACCTGGTTACCGAGCAACCCAGCAGAAGTGAAAGACAATACTAATGACATCTACCCATCCCAACTCGCCGAATTTCGTGCCAAGGTGAGTTCAACAGCAATTGCTTAACGTTTAGATTGATTATCAATCTCCAGCTTGAAACTAAGGAAGAGGAGCGGCGCAAGAGCATTGAGAAGTTCAGGCAGAAAGTGAGAGAGGAGATTAGGGAGGAGCACAAGAAGGAGATGGAGGAGTATGAGAAGAGGACGAAGGAGCAGGAGAAGAGGATGGAGGAGTTGTGCAAGGAGAAAGCGAGGTTGGAGGAGCTCAAGAGGATGATGGAGGAATGTGACAGGGAGAAAGAAGAGTTGGACAAGGAGGAGGAAAAGGAGGAGTACAAGGGTGGGAGGGAGGAGCATGAGAGGAGGATGGAGGAGTGGCGTAAGAAGATGGAGGAGCTGAAGAGAATGGCGTTGGAAGATCATCGATCACAGGTAAAGCAGGTCCAGCCTGATCAACTTGTCAGCAACTAGGATTAGGTTTCCCTTTCTCTGCCTCGCCATGACGACTTGTCAAGTGTTGTGTATGTTTTGAACTTGCTTTGCTGTATTCTTTCGCTCCGCCAATGTCAGTTAGCATATAGAGTTTGACTGTAATCCATGGTTATTTCATTCGTTCGGTGTTCCGATTTCTTTCTGTAATATGCTCCTAACGCTTTCACACTTCCACTTTGACAATGGATTTTATACAAAAGTCGATACGATATCAATTACTAAACAGTCGACGAGCAAAGTAAATTGAGTGTCGCGTGCGGACATCACAAAAGGTACTCATGAAAAGTAACAAACAGACATAGAAAAAGACCTTTCAGATCGTCGGTATAACCTCCATCTGCTTCTTCGCCAAGGGGCACTCGTAGTAACGGGTGAAGCCGAAGGACCCGCTAACGTCGAGCTCGCGTATACATAACCTGTGACGGATTCTACGCAAGGTCCATAAGCCCTGCGAGTACTGCTGCTCTTTATTATAAGTTGCATAACTAACGTTCGGATGATGGATCAACGGCGTACCCCTCTGCAAGCCAGCACCGAAGCTGGGCCCAAACCTCACACCAAAGAATCGTGCCATCCTCCATCCCCGTACGCTCTGCTTTGGAAAGCCGCTGGGCCGGCGAACGCAATGTACGGCGTGTGTCTCCAAACGCTCCGCTCCAGGTTCGTGCAACACCGACACCTGCAGCACCACCAGTGGCGTATGAGCCATTGTAGACTTCACCAGGAGCAGGTCGTGCATGCCATACGCTTCTTGTGAGCCGAGAGCTGGCTGAGAGTACGTTTCAAGCGAGATGTTGTAATATTGGGACGATTGACGTACGCGCTCAGTTGGAGTGCGGGTTGTTGGAATGGATCGTCGTCATCGTCGAGGCAATGCGGTGCTGGTGCAGCAGTGGCTTCGGAAGTGGCAGCTTCAACTTCGCGGTCAGCTTACTTGTTGCGACGGCGGCGGATGATAGTGACGAGAAGAAATAGGAAAAGAACTAAAACGATGAGGCCAATGATAATAAAGCGCCGGCAACAGCGCCTTTGTTTTCAAAGAATCTGAAAAGGACGTTGTCAGTAGGTGCCAATCAAAACCAAGGGAGAACGCACCCGTAGGAGAAGCAGAAACAACGACAACGGCAGTTGTGGTGGTAGTGATTGGGCCACGGGCTACAACTGCTGCGAGGGTCGTCAAGTTTGTGGATGCTGAGCTCATGGTGGTCATGCTCGGTGTCCTATTGGTTGAGCTTGAGTTGGTAGTGCCAGTAAGTGCTGTCGTCGTTGATGTCGCCGATGTCATTGACATTGTAGGCAGAGCTGATAAACCCCAGTTGTGATGGATGCCGTGGAGCTGGAAGTGGATATCGTCGCCAAAGTCGACAGAGAACTCGACAAAGAGGCACAGCTAGGGCCAACCATTGGATTGATTTCACCGACGTCTTCATCCCTCATTGGCAGGGTTCACGCTTCTTTCTCGCCTCTGACATCTTCCTCTGGATTGTCTTAACATCCCCGTCATAGCAGTGTACAAGGCAAAACCACTTGGCAGAGGCAAAGAACGTCCTTCGACGGTGCCATAGTAGAGACTGTCAAGCCACTGGAAATTTGGACAAGTTTTTTCCATTTGGGATATCCAAACATGACCACACGCGTCGACGCGTCGTTGTCAGAACCTCCATTTTACCACTCAATCGCAATGGATGAAAGCTCTTCTGCGTGGCCCGCAATCCTCAAAGCAACGCTCAAAACCCTCAGCCTTATTATCGTCCCAAAACCTGTGATTTTTTCAATTGTCATCGTTGACTGTGTTACTAAAATACTAGTTTCCGTCCAATTAAAGGTTTTCAGTTTTCCACTGTCTAATCCGACATCTTCAATACCTACATATCGTACAAATTTGCGCTATAATGCTCAGGAGTCTCCGTTGATGCCTGTCGACGGTTCGTTTTCACCTTTATCATCTCGGCTTATGCTACATCTCCCGCCTAGACGACTGGTTTCTCTACGACAGCTTTAATTTCCCCGACGTCCCTATCATTGCACCCACCAGTGCTTCCCAGCGTCGTCCGCGGCATGATCTCAACAAAAAGAAGTGTTGTTGTATTTGCCACTGTCCCGTGAGAGCTAGTGCACTACTTTTTTCTATGCATGCATAACGTACGTGATGCATCAGGATGCTTCTTCAAGCCCTATGCGCCAGCGAATCATTGTGAGTCGACCCTCTCCCCTGTTGCTTCCACGATACAGACTATATCCAAGATGGACGCATATACTCCGCCTTCCTCTCCATATAGGCTCAGATTAGACATGCAGGTGCGTGCTATTTCCCGCGCGCTGAAATTCACGGCCTATTCTCCCAGGATCCACAACAAAGCCCTACGTCATCCAAGAATGTTCTCAGATCTCGTCAGAATAAGTCCTCCACGACAGGTCTGAAAACAGCCACTCGACATGCAACCGAGAACGTCGTGAGTGTCATCTCTTTTGTCCGATTACGCAACAACTGAAAGTAGTCGCGTAGATCCCGGCCCAGGGAGACGACCATGCGGGTGCATCACACAAGTCACTGAGGCGAAGCACGCGCATAGAGGCAGGTTTGGTAGGCTCAGGTCTCTCCAAACATCAAGTCATATCCTGATACGCGCTCTGACCAGGTTCAACGCACCTCAAGTCCACAAACCGCAAGCTCGATTGAAATGAACTCTGCGCCCGGTCCGCATACACAGAGCCCCAGCCCAAAGGTAGGTTAAAACGTCAACGAATGATGGTTGTACCATTGACTCTTATACTTCCGCAGTTGCAAAGACCGCATGTTCCTGCACGTCGACCTCAAGCAAGCTCGCCCTCGTTTTCTAGCCAGTCAAGGTACTTTGAGTTGGAGCTCTCTCCTATCATCGAGAGCCCTGCTATTACGGCCCCGCTTGCTCCTAGCGCTGTAATTAGTGGGGAAGGCCAAGGCATGCTTGCGTATTCGTCGGTTGGAGATGGCCCTCCTCGTACTTGCTTGAGCATTGGGGATATGGTCCTCCTGGTACGTTATTCGTTCAGCGTCTGTTCGACGTGCTTCGGGTTTTTTTGCTTTATGACTTTTATCCTGTGCATTCGATGTTCTCCTTCTGATGACTTTGGAAAGAGTTGATGACTGACAGGCTCTTGCCTGTCATCTCTGGATAGTGCTTCTTCTCTTTCCTCGAAATGGATTGACTCTTGGCTGTCGGCTTCAGTTGTTGTTGACCTTGCTTGATTTCTATCCAGCCGAATCAAACAGAGCAGCCTGAAGAAATGTCGTATTCTGAAAGCAAAGGTGAACTAGTGACAGGTATGCTTCTCTACAGCTTTCGAAGCCCACTCTCTATCTTTGAATCGGGATGGTTCTTGAGATTCATCGATGGTCAGCAATACATGTCTCGCCGCGCTCAGTCGAAACGAAACTACTCTCTCTGCGATGGTACCGGCGGTGATTCTAACTGTGCCGACGCCGGACCTTTCAAATTCTTCTCAAGACGTTATTGGTAGTTTCACTGCGCCCCCGAGTAGACAGCTGACTGGAAGAGAGCTGGAAGGTCGCTTTTCTCGTGCATCGCTTTCTTCAGGACCTACGGGACTGGGATTTACTATGGCTGATACGAGCGCGTCATCCGATGGTGGCCTGGGCAATGGCCCAGTAATCGAGCACAATAATCACGATCAGCCCCGGCTCCGTACTCCGATTTCTAGGACAAGAAATAAGCTGTTCCGTCGTAGCGTGCACAGTAGTATCGATCGAGGACGCCACGTTTGGGATACTTTCCTAGGTCTTTTCTCCAGACGTCGCTCTCTTCCCGCGGGTCTTCGTTCTTATACTGGCGACATTTCCAAGTCTACTGCAGATTCGGGACGCAGACGAGGGTTGGATCTTTCTTTTTCCTCGGCGTCGAGCCGGTGGTTTGGGACCCCGCGCCAAGAACGTACCGGTCGAGAGTGATTTGAGACGTGGATCATTGTAGACACGCAGTATTACAGCTCTTTGTATATGTTAGTTTCTGGTCGCAATGCAAGGCGCGGGTCTTTGATTTGGTTTTGTCTACGCGCGTGTTCGGAGTTAGCTCCTTTATAACTCCTTCAAAACTTTTTGATATTGCCAGCAGTGCCGGATCTGCAAGCTTTGCAATAAACTATGTATACTAGGACGTGCCGTGCCCTGCAACAGCCCATACCACTCGTTTGGAATGGGAAGCTGTACTGGACGTCTCTTAGGCCTTTCCAGTCCACTCAAATAACCCTTCTAAAACGCCATCAAGAAACACCAACTGACCTGCCTAGGTGGACCTCCCAGTGAAAAGGAGAGAGATCGCCGACGTTTAATGGGATGTTGCACCGAAGTGTGGAATACCTCTATAGGACAGGGGTGAAGTGTTATCGACTAGTACAAGGAGCTATTATCGCGGCAGCCCTCCTGATAAAATTTTCTTTTGGCGTTGGCGGCCCTCGAGTCACAGAACCAGGTGCGAGGTACACTACGGACGTCTTCATTGCTATTCTGCGAGGGCCATTCATCATTATAAATACTAGAGTAATCCTGACACGAGCTCATACTGATGGAGCCTTTGTATCCAAATCGAACCCTCATGCCGTTCTTGTCTCCCGCTCTCTCGCCCCTGTAGTACTAACGGCCCCGAAAAACACCAGTCCAGGTCAAAAGAGAGGAAGCATAAGTGGGCAGTGATCATTGCAACCGAATTCTGACAGCAGATATCCAGACAGTATGACGAACCAAGCCCAACAAGTTGTTCTGTGTCGTGTTGGCCGAGAACAAGACTAGTACGGCGAGTGGAATTGCTCTTCTGAGGTATAAGGCGGTATTGAATGGGTCATGCTATCGTATATTCACTTGCGTTGTCTCCATCCAGCATATTGGGTGCTGAAGAAATGATTGTATCTAGAACGTGCGCGCACGGTTGGGCATCTTGTGACATCATGGTCACAAACGCGTCATGTCTGGTGTTCAAGCGCTCTGACACCTTGACTCACCGCACGGAGCACCTCAGTGTTCGGCTCGGGGCTGCCAGCTAGTTTGTTTCCGTGCGAGGTCCCGAAAATATCTTGCTTCCATACTTACATTCACGGTGCCGATTAGTTTTGTGACAATGCAATTTTTTGTAATCACCATTCATCAACTCTTTCCGTTGTGCACTCGCTTGACGATGGACAAAGAAGAGAGATCAAAAACTTGCTTGCATGGAGGGTATTGCAACAATGCTACCTATGTTGTCTCAAATTATGCACTGACAGACGTGCGGCCCTACAACCCTGGGATGCTCTATAAAAGGACGACAGTTTGGTGTTTCGAATCATTGTCTCCTAACCATGCATCTCAAGAACCTCGTCCTCCTTGTCTCCGGCGTTGCCACCATCGCAAGTGCGAGTGTGATCGATTTGGGAATACTCCTTGACCCAGTCGACAAGACATTGGTTGCACCTGTTGAGGAATTTACTGGCAAGACTTTCAACATGGTTAAAACAGTCTTCCAGCCTCGTTTAGTATGCACGAGGAAAGAACGCTTGGTATGTGTTCTATAAAATTCAAATCTCCCCATGAACGAGTTCCTACTCCTTCGACACAGCAAATCGAGAACATCAAATCTCAGATCGTGAAAGTAGGTCTATTTCTATCTTTATTGTAGTATTCTGACTGTAACCTGGTTCTAAGCTTCGCGAGAAAGATTTACATGACATCTACCGTGCATTTATATATGAAAAGAGATGGAATATCGGCGCAGTTGAAAAACAGCTGCGTATCCCATTCCAAGGCGATCCTGCAACATGCAAGGAACTTCAGGACGTGATGGAGACTTATCAACGAATGGCGAGGTGTGTCATCCGTAAAGTCTTATTGGCACGGAAGATTGAACAGAACATTATAAAATGCAGCGGCCAACAAAGGTATATTCTCAATGGCCGCCTGATTAAAAAAGTCAGGGGAGGATGGAAGTTTGTCGACCAGTAGCAATAAACGTGCCTTAGCATTAATCGTAATGGTGGAACAGACTATATATATATATCAATACACCTGTACCATGTTGCCTAGTGGGGAGCCTGAGAAAATAAGTAACGAACGCCATGCGCGGGTACACGACAAGCTGCCCGACACAGTCGATGGCGAAGACATACAACAGCCAGCGGCACGCCCGTGCTCAGCGTACGCTCGTGCAGATGCATCCGCACGGCCTCCACTGCCTCCAACGAGCGTGTCGTGTCGTCCGTCTCGCCCCGCCCCACCCAAGCTACAGGCGCAGAAGTCCGTGGTCGTGGTTGTGCACTTGCGCATAGAACTCCGTGACCTTGCCTAAAGCGAGCGCGTGCGTGGACTCAGTTGAGGACACAGACGGTGTTAAATTCTGCGAGGCCGCCAGCAAGCACGAGGCTAGGCTTGACGTTGGCGGTGGTGTCGAATGTGTCCGAGCCGTTGAGTAGCTCGTAGGCCTTGACTGTGTAGGCGTTGCGGAGGAACAGGACGCCGAGAATCATGTGGGAGGGAGCGTCAGTTTGGGAGTACGTTGACCGTGCAGCCGTACATGTCAGCAAGCACGGATAAGAATTCAAGTACACCTCGCACTGTTCACAAGCCAGATACCATTGCCCATGGTGCCGACAGAATCCCTGCCAGTCGATGTCAAGCCTACTGAGTCTAAAGAAGAAAAAAAGACTTGACATACAATATTTCGTCTGCGGCGACGAGCGCGCTGCAAGCTCTACGTTGGCGTCCATGGGCTTCCCAAACACGACGGCTACTCTTTGGCCGTCAATAAATCAGTCTCTCCAGCGGTCTCCAGTGGCCCGACGTTCTTCATTCATGTTCTGTTTCTGCGTGTGTAATAACAAATGCAGACTCTGGTCGATGACTGGTATACCAAACGCCATCGTGTTTGCCTTTCTCAGCACCTATAATGCTCCTATTTTTGCGCATCGTGGAGGCAAAAGCCGTGGATATTTCTCTTATTCTGTGTAATTGTCTTTTCTGTGTTGATTGTTCTCACAATTAAGCTTGAGAACTCACGATCAAGTTCTTCGTGCGTTGCCTTTCAGTATGGAGAAAAAACCTGAATCCTCCTACAATTATATTCATGTTTTGTCGCTTCCCCTTAGTCGTTGGAAACCGAACTGTACGAGGGAGATGCAGAAGATGAATCAATTGTTCTCATTTGGGTTGATTGTCAGAGGCAGTACAATATTAGGATACTGTCTCGGTGGTGGTGGTGGTCCACCTGTCCTGCGCCGTGGATGACGTAATCTTCAAACTTGAATACGAGGTTCGTCATCCTCCAGAATTGCGGCACCAATCTGTTCTTGTTGTTCATAAATCCTCGCGCAACAAGATAAACCAAGGGTCACTTGCGAAAATCATGGCGAGAGGCGAACTAAAACCATGGAATCCGATCTCATAGAGCGAAACGACCGATGTTCTAAAAGTGGGGCTCCAGCGAAGGAGCTGTTCTTAAGCAATTTAACCAGAACCAGAAAAAACTGTCTACCATCTCTCACAGCTGTGTTATATTGTTTCCATGCATTCCCACTGTCTCGCGTAATGACACGGGTGACGACCATACCTCTAATTCATGCACCGACCTGCAGACTCGCGTCTACTATCGCGCAAGGGAAAGACTACGCCATGTCAATCTAGTCGCTACAACCGCCATCGCACGCGCTCTTGGCAGGTGTCTGTGGCGCTCGCTCGTGGGCGCAGCGTAGTGGATTAGTGCAGGGAGCACCTCGAGGCATATTGATCTAGGGGGAGCCCTTTGTGACGTGCCGGTCGTTGG
>JABAJZ010006841.1:0-45252 GCA_018857265.1 Termitomyces sp. T32_za158 | reverse complement strand
CGCCCCACGCGCCCCGGAACTCACTTAGCTCGTCCCGGAGCACCTGCGCTACGTCCCGGACCACCGTCCACACCCCCCAAAAGCCCCTAACATTTCGGAGCACCCTCCTTACAGCGTCCAGGACTTCCTCACGTCGCGTTAGGATAGGTGTATCTAGCTATATCCAGTCTGCTACCGTAAGGCCTTGCTTTGGAAGAAGCCCCCGAGGTCAGCGGGACCTGACAGTTGTGAACACTGTAAATCTTGTTCCTCATGTGTAGGAGAGTGCTCGAGTACAGGAGAGTCCTCACATTGTGGAGGGAATGACGAAATGTGTAGTTGATTGTCGGCAATTTGTGATGCATATGATGCCACAGCAGGTGTCAACAAAGCTGCCTGTCTTGCTGTGAGCTCAAGTAGACTATAAGGTGCAATTTAAAATACCTGTGGATCTCCCATGTTTAATCGTCTCCTCTGCCTTGGTTCCTCTGCTCCCTCTTCTAATGATCGTGCTTGTTTACTCATTGATATTTCGGTTATGCGGTGCTGTGATAGATGTGCATCTAAAGCTCGATCAATCTGATCCTGAAAGTAAGGATTGCGTGCTGCTTGCTGAGGATGAGCTGAAGCACTCAAACACCCAGAAGATGGAGGCATGGTTCAAGCAAGTTTCCAAGTTGGCGATGTTGAGACATTTATCGATTGATCACACAGATTAGCTGATAACATTAACTTTGTGACTAAAGGAGAATATATTCAAATTGAGAAAAGCATGAAGCTTAAGCAGAGTGACTTGAGATTGTATCGGAAAAGATTGTATTTGAGGACAGGTAATCGAAAGCAAAGGATACAAATGACTATAAACGCTAGCAATAGAAACCAAATACCAGACTTCTCACTGGGGTTCAGCGCTGATATTGTGAACACTTTGTAGATAAACATGTGGTGGAAGCTCTTCAGAATCAAACTCGGGATAGTATTTCTCTCTATATTACAAGTTTCAAGTCAGCTTTAGATATGAACATAAATTAAAGCTCTTCCATACCATAAAGCATTAATAATACCAAAGAGGACGGTTGTTTCTGAGCCACAGTCTGTGCTGAATTGGACAGACATACCTACCCATATTAGACTTTGTGTCGTTGAATGGAAGATGAGCTGACTTACCACCATATTTTTCCACCGTACACAAATACAGATAGGCAATGATATTACCTATCCGATTACTTGGAACTACCTAAGCATCTAACCAGTTGCTAGTAGCGTCTTCAATGATAGCCCAGATTGGAAAGCCTATCTTATACAGCTTATCATGACCGTCAGCAGCCCAGCAATGGTGAATCCCAACAGGGAATTTCTTGACACGGAATACTCGCTTTGATGTGGGGTTACGCAGTATGAATCCTTCAGCATCATGATTATGCATGACATCATTTACAAAGTCACTGATAAAATTGATAATGATATATAATAAGACTGAAAAAGAACTCACCGTGTAAGCTGAACACCAGTGTGGAATGCAATCCTTTGTTGCATCATATGTGAGCCAGTGTGTTTAGAAAGGTCATTGGCCATCTCATCAACAACAATTTGTTCGCCAACAGCAAAATTGAGGGATTTTTTTGTGCTCTGTGGTCCCTTGAGCCCAAGTTCCTGTCTGCGGCGCTTGACCGTGGAGGCGCTTTCATGAGTAAGAGTAAGCAAAAATTAAAATCAAAACCATCTGACATATGTACCTCATCTTGATATTGTAATCTTTTTTCAAGCGCCCAGCAATCTCCTTGTTACTGCAGAGATTTTCACGTTGGTAGCGGTTGAGAGCCTCCTGCAGTTGAGTATCATCTGCATGAGCTGGAATAAAAAAGACATCAGTTGAATGAAGAGATTTAAGTTGTTGACCCACGAAGATTCCACTGGTTCTTTCCAGTGGGATTGCAGTTGTGACTAGACATATGAAGAATCAAGCCCGATAACGGTTTCACTCATGCAGCTGGCTGGCCTCCATCCAAAACATACATATGATTTATCTGGCATATCTTGCTCAAATTGTGCCGAAGTTACTCATAGAAATCTAGTTTTTTGCTTCTCAAAGAGATATCAATATTTATTAGAGGTTGACCTCCTTCAAGACTGATTGAAGTTCCCAGTGGACACGATGCGTCGCCTAACGTTGGCAAAAAGCATTACTCAGTGATGACTGTCACGGATTCCAGGACCCCAAATACAAGACACGATTTGTCAGTGATACCATCAAAATAGACCTTGACCCCTCTCGGCAACCGTATACACGGCATTGACCCACGTCGTTATGCCTGGTTGTCTGACGTCTTATCATACCATCACACCAGACTGCAGGAAACGGTCTTGCCCACCCTCGATGGACATGGACCACTGCACGTTGGTCTTATGGAATGTACACGGGGACCATACTGCCACTGCACGCACGCCGTTAAATCTGTCACATACGACGTCGCCTGCCTTACATGGCCATTCCTCCCATGGGTCTGTTCAATGCCCAACAACGCTCACAGAGCTTCATTACAAGAACATAGGCAGGGAAAGTGGCTGAGCGTTAGTTCTATCACCAATGATCTCGCCTTCCCTCCCTGGTCATAGGCTATTGCATCCTATTTCGCATTAGCACACACTACCCTCGCACATATATATATATATAATGCTCTACAGAGTTTACTACATATCTATCAAGGACACCGTAATTCCAGTTCTGTTAACTAGCACCAGTGCTCAGCACAGGTCTCACTCTGTCTCAGAAATCTGACTCTCACTCTATCTGACTCTCACTCTTGTCTACGTTATGCCAAACACACACCATGGACTCCCAATTGATATTCGGCTGTGAGGTCGTACTCGATACAGTTTTGTCATTATTATGAACGACTCCTTGGAACGTCCAGATCGCGCACTGTCGACGACTCTTGGGTCTCAGCCTATGATTGCAGCTCTGTTTACCGAAATGGGCATTCTGCCGCTCAGATACAGGCGAGCAGTTCTTGCCACAAAGCATCTCCGCTACCTCCTCAAACTCCCCTTGTCACAACGGCCTGCAAGAGGTAATTACCTCGTCTACAAAGCTGCATCTCATTCAAGCACACCAAGCGCATCCACGACCACCTCCAATATCTGACTTCCGTGCATATCTCTCTGTTCCAACACCAGCGCATCATAAAGCACCCACATCTTGATGGCTTCCGACCATCCCCTGGTGATTGAGAGACTGCGGCACGGTGATTGACGGAGGCCTCATGGTGTACCCCTCGCAGGGCGACTTCGTCGTTTCTGTCACAGCGGTGTTGAAGTCTTCTTCGCATCATAGCTTCGGACAGTTGTACGCGCATACTTGCTCGATATGTTTTCGACATATTCCAGATTTTTGACGCCGAACCAATATTTTCCTCACAACCATAGACACAATGACCTATGTGTACATACACAGTAACCTCGGTCATGGTAGCCGCTCATTGTGTCAATGATTTACACCCAAGAAATCGCGACTCATTGGTGTGATCACGAGGTAACCTCGAAGTGTCATGGTTCGCCAACTATTACGCATACGTTACAATACAGTCCGGTTGTTCAATTTTTTACATCTCGCGTCTTCACCATGGACGGTGCAAGACGGCCGCATTCATGGGTTGAATGGCTCTCGAGGCACCCAACAGGAAAGACGTCCGTAGCATACCTGGTGCGCGACCAGTGAGTATGTAGTACGGGCCCCGGCTGTTCGTGCGCGGACCGTGCCGGTTAACACCACCACCACCACCACCACGGCACTCCTGTGCGACCAAATAGTATGTAGTACGGAACCGGCTGTTCGCACGCGGACCGCGCCGGAAACCCCACCACCACCACCACCTGTCCCAGGGGCACCATTCCGTAACGGCTTTCATCAAAGCGCTCCCACGCAACACCCGAGTTTCAATCCCCACTCGAACGGGTTGCCAACGTCAATACCAGGCAACAATTTTGTGGATAATCGTCAAACAACGATAGCTCAGCCGTCGCACCCGAACATGCAGAATGGGACCCTCGTTACCCAGCCAGAAAATCTTCATGAAACTTTGCAGAGAATCAAAGTCGAGTCCAGGAATCAATGTTCGTTTATCTAACCACGATCTTCTTGGATATTTGGGCTGATATCTTCCTTCAGTCCTTCGTATGCAAAACTCACGAATCGAAGTGCCTGTGGAACAAAGAGCGGAATTCAATAACATTCTAGATCAACTTTATGAGGCTGTGCAAGAGATTGACAAACAACTCCCCACTTATCTCTTTGTTTTGAAGAGTGAAGAATTCATCAAGAGAATGGTTTTGATAGTGCGTGTTACATTTTGGGTGTTTTCGCTTTGTCGAGTATTAAGATATTTTCAAGAGGATGACCGTGTCACAACAACGAAGTTTGTTGGCTAGCCCCAATCCTCGTTATATCACTACGGTTGATGATCTTAGGGCAATGATGCACCAGGTCCAACAAGCCACTGAACGTATGCATGGCCACCTTCGGCAACACATGGGTTCATCTCAGCAAACGCATCCTTTGGGCAATAATATACCACTCAACAACTTATCCGGACAGGAGATGGCTCGACCCCCCTCATCACTTCCCCAACAACCCGTGCCCCCTCCATCACTCGCGCACACTGCAGCTTCCTCAGGGTGTCAAGGTAATATAAACATGAGTCTCATTCAAGTTTGCGAGAGGTATTCTAATGGATCTTAACAGGAGGATCATATCAAGGCGAAGCTTGACAATGGAGTGCTTTCTATTGCCTTCCCCAAGACCAGTGCTGAGGAGGCACCGAAGAAGATTACCATTTCATGAAGATGACTGAGATTTTTATGGACCAAATAGTAGTACCCGAAGTCTTTGAAACCCTGTAACAATGTGTATTGAAATCCTGAATATGTAGTGGAATTATAAATTACTGTCTGTTTTCTGTAAATATGGAATTGTATTGACATGCCTGCGTCAAAAAATACCGTTTTCAAAATCCATATGGTTGATGTTTGTATATCCGCCCCGCGCCGCTAAGTATTCGTCAGAATTTGGCGAGTATGGATGGTGTGACAAGAATTCGCAACAGTCACAGCATTCACAATCTCCCATGTCAGGGGAACTTCGACAACCAGTCATTATCATTCAGAAAACTAACAGAAACCTATCCAATCAGAACAAGACAGCAATCAGACCCACAAGGGAACTAAAGACTCGTCGACAGAATGAATATCTGCAACAAATCAATATCTCTTCGCGCTTCACATCCCTTTCCAGCGAGACGATAATTCACGAGAACATGACCCTTGAGAACAACTTGCGCGAAGGACCACTGGCCAAGGGCTCGTGATGCAAAAGAGGATCTCAGCAGTCATAGAAAATGAAAACAAAATCAATCTTTTCCGCAAGATGTTTCTATTTACACAAATCTGAGTGTTATTCAAGACAAGATCAAAATGCAAGAAAGAGAAAGAAATTGGTATCAGGAAGCACACATAATCTGGGGTCATAAATAGTCATGATATCGATCTACGAGATATATTCCAATATGAAACATTACTGCCGGATTGAACCAGGGGGCGTTCGAGGCCCAAACAAGCCTGGACTCCGTTCTTGCGGTGGCACCAACAGATGTGGTGGCACCGGTGTCATAGCGGGCTGCTGGCTGAGATCCGCTATATAACCAACCACGTTAATCATGCGAGTTCAGCAACAAGTGAGTATGGTTACGCACGTATCCACGGAGCCCAAGAGGCCCTTGGATCAGGTCCACGATACATATGCGGATGAGAAGACGGTCCGGGCTGGGGAGCTGGGGCTGGCGGTGGTGGGGGTGGAGCTGCTTCTTTCTTGGGCTTTTTGGCACGAGGTACCCGAGGAGTGACTTTACGCCACCCTGGTTTAGCGGGTGGAGGACCTTCCTCGGGTGCAGGTGGCCCTGGAGGTGGAGGTTGAGGGTCCAGGGGAGGTCCGCCTGGTGCACCAGGAGCTGGTTTCCTAAGGGGTAATAAGAACCTGTTACGATGAGCAGCCTCAAGGTAAACGCACCAATCTGGATCGTATTCTCCGCCGGGGCCATACTTGGATCGCAACACGAGGAGTTGCCCGAGTTCGCTAGAGTTCATAGTATGAGAAGGTGGAAGAAAGACAGATGAAGAAACATACTGTTGAAGTCCACGACGTTCCTCCCGCAGTTTGCCAACTTCGCCAAGCAACATTCGGACTTCGGTTGCCAATGCTTTGCTGAACTCATCAAGGTACTGTCAAAAACAGTTGAATCAGTGTACATGACAAAATAAAACAAAGAAACACATACTCCTTGGATATTGAATTCAACTTGTTGATGCGCAGTCTCCTCCACTCTAGCGACGGTCTCCTCATGATAACGAGCACAATCTTCACGCCAACCTATGAAGAAATACAAATTAGTTGTCAGCCGATTGAACAGCAATGGAAACAAACTTTTAGAGAGCTCCTCCAACATTGCCTGCTGAGCTGCATTTTGATCCTCTAACTTCTGAATAAGGTCATGGAGATCTTGTCGTTCATGATGAGTCGGGTATATGGGAAGCAAGAGAAGGAACACTTACTCGGTGATCGTTCGCGAGCAATCTTAGCTTCCAAAGCGAGATCGCGACTTTCCTCCATGTCCTGAGCAAGCTTCCTCACAAGGTTTTCGAGGGCCTCCATCTTTAGGTCCTTGTCTGCACGCCGGACCTGTTTCTCCTGCCAACGCTCCTCCATCCGAGCATTCTTTTCATCACAAGCCAGATGGTGTTCTTGAACTATGTTGGTTATATCCCCAAGCTGATTGCGAATGGCTTCGTCCCGTTCTTGAAGGGCTTGACTTTCACGCTCTCGCTGCTCAGTCTCGATCGTCATCCGCTGTTGCTTTTCATTCTCGAGTTCTGCGCGAACTGCAGCCAACTCGTCTTCCAATTCCTTGATACGCGCGTCTTGGGCCTCGGCCTGATTCCGGTGCGCCGTAGCCACTTCCTGCATCAACTGCTCTCTCTCTTGCGCAGCGATTTCGCGTTCCCGAGCAAATTCGGCTCTCTCTGCCTCGATGGTATCCAACATTTGGACTGCTGTATGAACTTGAGCTTGTGAGTGTATAGAGGCCCGGTCAGCAGCCACATCCTCGGTCTGTGTGACAGCCGCGTCTACAGCAGGGGGAGGAGGAGGAGGAGGGGAAGGGGGTGATTGAACTGGAGCAGGTGGAAGTAACGCAGCAATCCTGTCACGGAACTCTTGCCATATAGCCCCGGCGTGCTCCTGGGCCTCCTGATGACGCCGCGCCTCTCCCTCTTGGAATACACGATCGCGGTCCTCTTCATTGAGACGGAAGTCACGCTCGCGGTCACGGTCTGCTCCAAGAATCGACTGTGCCGCATTGTGCACAAGTTGCTCCGCATCCTGAAGGCGCTGGATGTGTTCCTCCTCACGTCCAAAGTCCCCATGAGCCGGTGTGACAGCACGATGAGGTGGCAGTGGTCGGACCGTAGACCTGACTGAGGTTGGGTGAGGGACGGGGGTGGGCGAGCGCTCTTCACGAGAGATCTCGGCCGGCCGTTGAACGGGAGTACGTTCGTCGGTAGTACGTTCGTCGGTAGTACGTTCGTCGGTAGTACGTTCGCCGTGAGTACGTTCGCCGGTAGTATGTTCGCCGTGACTACGTTCGCCGGTAGGACGTCCTGGAACAGGAAGAGGCCCGTCTTCATCACGCAGCACGTGTTCTCTCGTTCCATGGGATGGGGGCGGAACTATATGCGGGGGAGTCGTTCCTCTTGTAAAGTCAGTGTGTTGGGAAGGACGTCGAGACAAGGGTGGCTCATAATCCTCTGATAGGTGGATGTGATTAGACGATGGTGGACAGAGCTTGTTCAAACTTACCGGATGGCGAAGGCCGATGGTCGCGTGGTCCATGTTGTGGGGCAGGAAGTGGTACATCGAACACAGAGACAGGGCTACCATGAGCAGCGGACTGCGCCGTCGTCGGGCTGATGACGTGAATGAGGGGATTTTCCGATGTGGGAGTACCAATTGGTCTGCGCCGTGGCGCTGGTGTGGGGGAGCGAGTCCTGCGAGGGGAAGAAGCAACACTCTCAGTGTAAACCGGTCTTCGATGGTCAGACTCAGCACTTGAGTGACGCGGTGTCACGGATTCGATTGGGCGTCGGCGACGGCGGCGACTTGTGCCTGGTGAGTCCGAGGAATAGCTCCGCGTCGATTCCGGAGTATAACTCCGTCTCCTTGGCCGTCGATCGCATCGATCTGGATATCGAGATCTGGGCCTCGCAGGTCGATCATAATCATCACAAGACAACGACCGTCCACGACAATGGTCGCAAGGCATGCGACTTCGATGCCGGTGCCGACGATGATCACAAACGTCGTGCTCACAAACGTCGTGCCGGCACCTTCGCCGAGGGGAATAAGACCGGCTGCGACTGCAATGGCGTCTTCGATGAGGTCGATGGTCCGACGACGAGGACGAACGATCGCCATAGGACGATGTACGACGTCTGCGACGACGGTCAGGAGATACAGACCGGCTGCTGAATTCACGATGGGGCACTTGCGGGGGTGGACGAGGAGAGCCGGTCCGGGTACCAATTGTAGTCATAGGCGGGACTGGTTGTACAATTGGTAATATCTGTGGTGGTTGAACAACAACAGGAGGCGTGGAACGACGGGTAGATGGAGTTTCAGGTCCAGAACTTCGTGGCGTGATGACATGGACTTGTCCAGACGGTGGTACAGCAACCACAGGAGGATACACGCTCGTCGGAACCGTGTCCGGAGGATAAACCACACCCTGAGGATGCGTATTAACCACGCTCGGAATCCCGCTATAAGGCACCGTTGGCGCCACAGGAGGAACAGACTGCGGAGCCGTAAATGGAGGAATGATCACCGTAGGCTGCGAAGGCATAGTCGGTTGAGTCGGCAAGACCAGCTGGGTCGGTGGAGTTCGACTGCGACTGCGACTGTGACTTCTGCGGCTGCGACGATCGCTGTGACGACTGGAACGTGGGCTACGCGAAATCACTACAGGTTGGGGTACAACCGGAGGATGATAGAGAGGTTCAGCGGGACCAGGAGGAACGCGGTGTGGTGATCGAGACCCTGAAGAACGAGAACGAGGACGAGAACGAGGAGGGGAATGGGAACTGGAAGGGGAAGGCTGCACAATGACAGCGGGCTGAAGTGGCGATGGCGCAACTACGATTGGTTGTGGTTGTTGCGGAACTCCGGCTTGTGGCGACGGGGAATGTCTGTGATCACGGCTACTACTTCTGCTATGATGGCGACGGCGTCTAGAGCCTGAGCTACTTGGGCTACTTGGACTCGACGAAGGACTCGGTCGTATTACCACTGGCATTGGCTGGCCATTAGAAGGGAACGGCGAAATGAATGTTGGTTGGGGTCCTGATACTATTGGCGGCGGCTGAATTATAATCGGCGCTGGCGGCTGAGACTGAGGCGGTTCGCCATGCAAGGATTCACTGCGTGAGTGAGATGGTTGAACGACAATCGGAGGTTCTAGTTGCACTGGAAGTGGAGAAGGGAACACCTGCGGTATCGGGACTGGAACCGGTGCCGGGGATGGAGAGGACCTTCTACTGATCGAAGTAGGCCTTCGACTGCTGCTCGTTCTATATCTCCCACCGTCATCCAGCATCCCGTCCCGAGAAGAGACTGGGCTAAGCGTGGAGCTCCTGTCGGTAGACACAGTGCTTGGACTGCTGCTACTGGTAGGTGTCCCATTTTCATAGATTACGTCTTGATTCCTCCGTGGTGAACCACTTTGGTAATGCTCCTCAGGAGGGATGAAAGGCGTAATTACAGGCTCACTAGGGGGCACAACAGGCATAGGTCCAGGGCCTGGTGTCGGGAAATGTATTGGTGGGATGGGGGGTGCCGGAATAATGCCGGAAGGAGGAGGGGGAATAAACGGTTGGACGGGCGTTCTTCGACGTCGAGGATCATGTACATCTGGCACCACGGGTGGAATCACAGGCTGAAATGGAATAAAGCCTGACGGATATCCGCCTTGTGCAGGAGGAATGACCGGCCCCTCGGGAGGAATGAATGGCCCCTCGGGAATGACTGGCCCCTCAGGGCGTTGCGGTACGGGCATTTGCATAATCGGCGGAGGACGTGGTGATGTGGGCGTCTGTCGATTAAAAGGCACAGCTGGGCCAAGGGCTGAGGGGGTAGAACTGGTTACACTTCTAGGTGAAGTGCGTCCACTTTCAGGAGGCACAACTAGGAATAATCATGAGTGATAAAACAATGTCATCAGCTAAAACGCTTACCTCGAACTCTGACATTTTGAATGGCATCCCTGAGCTCGTCAACACGGGCATTGAGTCCCTGTAGCTCATTGAGACGGCCATCGGTGTCTCGTCGTAACCACTCATTCAAATTCCGCATATAGTCCATTATCCCTCGCTGTTGCTGTACTGAGGCAGCCTGAGCATCACGATTTTGCTGTTGAGGCATATTTAGCCTAGCCACAAGTAATGGCCGATGCATTGCAACTCACTCTCAATAAATCCATCATTCCTTCGAACACAGGCGGCAATTGAACAACGACCTTCAAAGGTTTTAGTTGATATCATCGACCAGGAAAGATACGACTCACCGGAGGGGGAGGCATTCGTTCATATGGGAGCTGCCCACCCGGAGCTTGTGGGGGTTGTGGGGCTTGTTGAGGTTGTTGAGGTTGCGAAGGGTGCGGAACCTGATCCTGAGATACAGGTGTGGCTGGTCCATCGCGACCCGCGTCAGGAGCAAGCCTCTATTTTCAATTTTAGTTCTGAAATGTCAATCCAGATAGAACGAAACTGACAACTCCAGCACGATTCGAATCGCGTGGTCGGTACCAACTTGGTCCTGCTATTGGTTCAGCAGGAGTTGTCTGTGCACGCGGAGGCGACCCGTACAGTGGAGGCTAGTGAAATGATTAGAATTTTAAAATACTTCAGTAGTATTCACGTACAATAACAGGTCGAGGCGGAGGAAAATGTCGATGAGGTCTATCAGATTGGGGGTCGGCTATCGGACGATTGGCTCGTATTCCGCCTCTCACGTCAATTTCCGGCTCAGTCGGTGGTACGGATGCAGGTTGGATAGGTTCGACACGTTCGACACGCTCCCGACTGGGAATAGGTTCCTGTGGTTCTGGATGTACAGGCGGGGCTGTCTCAACAACCTGTGGTGTGGTCCGGACTCTAGGACGACGGCGCGGTGCGGGGGGATGTACTTGATCGAGCGACGGCGCAGATTCCGAACGCCTTGGCAAATCTACAATTGAGATAGGACTAATGCTTCTGACCTCTCGACGAGTATACTGGATGGGGACATGTTCGGGCGGAGGTTGTATCACTGGTGTAGCCAATGGTACACTTGTTGCCAATATTTCTTCGAGACGATCTATCAAGGGAGGTCCTTGTCTGGTTGGGACTGGAGCTGGTAGCGGGAAATTATGGATCCTATATTCTAATTCAGAAAGACCCGTCCCGGAAGACACTGGTGACAAAGATGGTTGCGGATAATGAACTTCACCTCTTCCGGAGTGATCTTCTCTCACTCGCAAAAGTTCTTCAATTCGTCGTAATCGATCTTGCAACTCGTTGTCTACTGGAGGCACCCGATCTTGAAGCGTATCAAGCAAATGATTGGTCGTATTTTGGCCATCCCACAGCGCGTTCAATCGATCCCGTATCTCGTTAAAGGGGCCGGAAAGATCGGGAGGGGTCGGAACACGCCAGGGCCTCGGAGTAGGAGTTGACGAAGACGACGATGATGTAGGGGAAGAATCACTTGGGGATGAAGACGGAGGAGGGGAAGTAGCAAGAGGGGAAGCAGAAAGAGGGGGAGCAGCAGGAAGGGAAGTAACAGAACGGGGAGTAAGAGGAAGGGGAGTAGCAGGAAGAGGAGTAGCAGGAAGGGGGGTAGCAGGAAGAGGAGTAGCAGGAAGGGGAGTAGCAGGAAGGGGAGTGGCAGGAAGGGGAGTAGCAGGAAGGGGAGTGGCAGGAAGGGAAGCAGGCAGGCGAGTAGCAGGAAGAGCAGGGTAGGGATAGGAATGAACAGACGGTGCAACATCCTGAGGCGACGAGCGTGATGATGCGTCTGACGATATGTATGTCGGAGTTGGGGTGTGCCAAGGTGGAGATGAATTGCGCCACGGCTCTGAGTCCAAAAGGTCTTCGTCCGAATGATGCGACGAAAGATACGACCCGATGCTGGCGTGGCTTGTTGCAGGAGATAACGCATGATCATTTGGGGCTAACGTAGAAATGGGAACATTTCCTTGAACTCTTTCATCGACAAGTTGAGGCAAGACTGGTGGTGGCGGATGGGGTGGACTTCGGTGCAGATAGTCGGAAAGGTCGCGTAGCTCATCTCGAAGAGCCTGTACGTTGTCCGCCAACTCTCTGTTTTCGACCCCGCGAGCGATATCGTACTGACGAAGATCGTCTGCGATACGATCAATGTCTCTTGAAAGATCACGCTCCGTCGGCACACTCTCAGATATGACCGTCGTCAGGCTGGGTTGAGTCGGCTGCGCAGAACCTTGAGGTGTAGAAAGTGAAACAATGATGGAACCCTCTGGCGTTTCGAGGTGTGTCCGAGGTGTAGACGGAGGGGACTGAATTCTTGATCAGGCTATTAGAACGCAGCAAAGAACAAGAGACCTTACCAATGAACGTTCTACTTGAGAGGGCGTAGTTAACAGAGAGGGTATTGTTGAGATCGCATCAGCATCGACAGTTTCCAAATCTTCCTCATCGACCAACGACCTAAAGCCTGATGAAACAAGCGACGTTTGGGACCTGAAAGATGCATCTGAACGAGACCGAGCCGAATTTGAAGGGGGAACTTGAGTAAAAGCCTCCGACAGACTCAACTCCGAGGGCGTACTGATAACCCCTGACGACACGGGCGATGGTCCAATCATCGGCACTCTGGGGCTCAACGACACTTCAGACAATGCAAAGGCAGAGGGTGTCCGAACACGCGATGAAGACATCTCAGAAAGCGCAAGCGGAGGAACGTCTGACAGGCGCGGAGACGACAACGCGAAGGTCCTCGGGGTGGTCACCAATGAGGAGGTCGTGATCGAAGACAACGTAGGGATACTCGACAATGAAGGCAAAGATGAACGCTCACGCTGCAGAGGAGACGGCGTTCGTGCTTCAGTAGACACTGAGATTGAATATGGCGGCATCGGTACAGGAGTTAACTGCGGAAGCGGCGAGCGAGAGGTTGCAGGTGAAAGACTGGTCGGTGTCTCAGGAATCGGGCTCATTCTGTCCACTGAAGAAACACCGGATCCAGAAGGCCTCAAGAACGACGTCTCGAAGGATGTGTCGTGCCCCTCTGGTACGGCCAAGGACATCACGGTTGGCGACGGTGCCAACTGAGAAGAGTCGTAGGAGAAATTCGTTTCCTGTGCCCAAGTCTGAGGGCTCTGTGGCGGTGGCGTGCGATCAGCAGACAATGATGGGGTATGTGGGGGTTCTGAGAACGCTGGCGTCAAGTTAGTTAAGCTTGTTACTGACGAAATAGTAGGACTGGATACTGTCAGCACAGTTGGCAAACGAGGAGCCGGCGTTGACGGATGTTCAGAGGGTGTAGGAGAGCTTGATAGGATCAACGTCGAAGGTGTTACGGCTGAATTCGATAGTACCACACTTGCCGGAACGGACGGTACACTGCTACTGTCAAAAGACATTTCCCTCGTCACAGAATCCAGGGACGGCGAACGGTAATGACTCTGAATAGGCGTGGCAGCACTACTTTCCGTTGCTAACGAGTGCGCCTGAGAAATCGGTGTCTGTGAACGCGAGGAGATTGATCGAGGCAGCGGCGGGAGCTCAGGAGACGAAGGTATCGAGATTGGCGCGGGTGAGAGAGACACCACGGATTCGGGCAAAGGCGGCAAAGGGGGAGACGGCAGCGACGGCGTAAGATGGACAGAAGATGTTTCCGACGATTCAGATGGTGGGAGAGGTGGGTAGACATCTGAGAGCAGTGACGGCGACCTGATCGACGGAATTGCCGAACTGGGGGGCAAGTGCACCATTTCTGGAGCACCATCCTCCGAGCTCAGCTTGATCGAAGAGAGAGTGGGACTGCTCTGTTCCGAAGGAATTGTAGGGCACAGCTCTGCAGTGATGTACTCTGAGCCCAGGGACGGCTCAGAGCTCGTGCGATAGTGGGAGTAGCCTGTATCCGGCGTCATGAACTCAATATCAGAAGGGATGGTGGGGAACGATGCATAAGACGTCTCAGAGCCCCCGGCCGACAAGATAGAGCCCCTCAAGGACGGACTCCTCGCTGAGACGTAATCCAAGCTACCTTGAGAAGCCGTGACATAGTTCTCTGACTCTACATCCGAGCTCACTTGTTCTCGTCTCAACGGGGTCACAGATGATGATGGTGTCATGGTCTCGTCACTGGACGTCGTCAGCCGTCCATTAAGGTCGGACGAGAAGCAAATATCGTAGCCCGTCTCGTCAGATTCGCCTGGCGTGGCAGTATCACTGTCCGTCCGAATCCTAAGCTCTTCAGACGAATAGCTCCGACTGGAATAGCTGCCATTAGGCGTGTAACTTCCACTATCCGTGTAGCTCCCGCTCCCAGACGTATAAGTCCCACTTCCAGATGTCGTATAGCTACGGGTCCCGTCTGAATAAAGCTGTGAGTAGGTCGCGCTGCTCGGCGTATAACTTGAACTCAGATGACTCCTCGAGTCCATTGACTGCGTCCCACTATCCGGCGTCAAACTCCCACTGAGATTCTCCTTATCTGACGAGCCATCTGTCAACCGCCCCGACGAATAGGACCTCGAACCCCTCGGCCACCTCCTTCTCACCTCTCTAGTCCTCGAGAGGGAGGTCCCCGAGGGCGCAGTACTGCCAGACGACCTTGAACTACCGTCATGTGAGTCGCCTAGATACGACGCAGAGCTCGCTCCTCGATACGACATCGTCGAGGGCACAATCTGCGTCCCGCTCATCATAGAGCTCCCAGAAGCAGTGTACCCATACGACGACGGCGTCACATCCGACCTGAGTCCCGTCGACGTGCGAATTTCGGATAGATACGAAGTCGGCGTATAACTAGCCGACCTCGATCCCTCCGTCGACGACCCGGCAGAGAAAAAGTGCTCATCTGACATCTCAGAGCGTGCACGATCGCTTCCTCTGCCTCCAGGGGGCGGCGTGACGACTACATTGCGACCGAGGTTCGGGCCGCTCGACACCGTGACGGGCGAACCCCCCAGCACGAGACTGGGGAATCCCAAACCCGGCCTTGCGTCCCTCGCGCGCGACACTGCCAAGGCGAACTCGGCGTCAAGGTCTGCCATAGAGCCGCTGCGTCTGAGGAGAGAGCCGGTTCGAGCGGGCTGAATGGCGCGTGCGTCGCCGGGATAAATGTACTCTTGGTTGGAAATGACGGTGTCGTCGACTGTACGTGTGTGGTGTGAGGATAGGATCGATGTCCCGCGTGTAAGTCTGTCGGATCTCGAGGAACGCAAGGATGCATTGGATGAGAAGTCAGGAATTGACGGGAGTGAGCTTAAGGGTGGGATGTAAACTGTTGAACGCGAACCAGTGCTCGTAACGCTTGAGCGACTGTCGATGGAAAGAATGGTTCGGATTGAGCCAGTTGGCGAGCGCGTCACGGATGAGGAATCCGGCATGACGACGGGTCGGTTTACCGACTCCCTAGAAACGCACATATCGCATCAACGCATGATGCCCAAATAAAGGAAGAAGACATACCATAGGCGATTCACCCATCTCTGACGCTCCAATAAACTCTCCGCCGCCAGCCTCTCAACTCCATCTGCATAAAACATATGGAATGGCACAAGCATATCCATTAACGGTTGGCCATCTCTCTCCATGCTCTGTTCCTTCGCCGCAATAGTACCAATATCATCTCGCGCCGAGGGGTGGGTCGGGGAAGGTGCAGACTGAACGCTAGTACAATTCAGGAGGTCAAGAGCCACTATACCTCTTCCGCCCGCTGGAGACAACCACGAAAGAAGCAACGAATTTGGATAGAGAAGAGCCTGGCATCTTTGCCAACGGTATGGGGCCGAGTCATGGACATTGAGGTACCACAGTTGGCCGATAAAAAGAGGCTATTGACAAACAGGCACAAAGTCAAAACTCAACTTTTGGTCGAAGTTGGGCACAATGGACTCACCGCCTCAGTGCTTTGTGTGTAGGGAAGCAAATCTGCGACGTCCAGGCCAGGAGGTAGCTGTGCACTCTTGCTTCCGTCTTCTCGTGTTGGCGTTACTGGTTCCCTGCCATTGCCATTTTGCATTCTCGTTCTTCCGAGTAATCCTTCTACTTCTGGTAGAGGTGAAACGCTAGCTGTTGAACCTACTGCAGAGGTCCTTCCGGCGGGCCGTTTGATTGAAGGCGTGCGTTCTTTCCATAGTGCTACGATGTTGCGTACTGACGTCAATGGTGAACGAGGAGAGGCCTGTTGAGGACGACGGAGAGTCGAAGTGGGCGTAACAGACGTGTCCGTGAACGTGTTGGTGTATGTACGTGTATCCGCCCTCGTGCGGGTGTCTGTGGTGAATGTACGAGTGTCAGTTCCCGTATAGGTAGGCGTGTCAGTTCCAGTGAATGTTGTGTCAGTCTCGGTGCGAGTCGTGTGGCTGACTGTGCCGGGCGACTGGGTGTAGCTTGGTGTAATGTATGAACCTGTGGTGCGTGTAAATGTCCCGCCAGGCGCTGTCGAAAGGAAGGTGCCATCGCCCGACATGGAGGTCGAAGGCCGCGTGACAGGTGATAGGAAGGACAAACCCGTGGGCCTTGTGTCTGTTGCCGTGTACGACGCGGATGTCTTGGAGGGTGATGAAGGCCGCGAGCTGTATCCATAGCTGGTGCTGTATAAAGGGCTGGAAGCAGTCTCTCCTGGGGTAGAAGCGGCCCTTGCATGTCCAGAGCTGGTCTCAAAGACAGCGATGAGTTCGCCAGTGCGTCCTGGAGGCGGCAGCCCAGGATCAGTCGACATGCGTGAATGAGAAGAAGTTCCTGAAAGCAGGGCTGAGCGGCGAAATGCATCTGGTGTTGGGTTGGCTGGCCTGGCCGCACCGGCTGCAGAAAAAGTCCCAGAGACGGGACGAGAAGATTCCTCTGTCCTCTCGGAGATCTTGCTGAGGCGCATACGGGGGTCAGGTGGAGGAGTCGCGGCTGAGCGCTGAGAGAAGGTTGGGAGCGAGACGTAGGACGGGGAACCTGTGTATCCCGTGCCCGTGAACGTGCCCGTCCCCGAGTACGAGCCTGACGTGTAGGATGGATGCGACGAGGAGCCTTGAGACCATTCTGTGAGCGCTTGCTCGGTGTGTTCGAACTGTTCGTCGAGGTCGTTGAGGGTGGCCTCGACCTCATCGATGGAGTTGGAGTCGGTGTAGGAGTCAGAGTCAGAGTTTTGCGTTGGAGATACGGTGATGCGCCGCATTTGGTGGCCTAGGCTGCGGTCGTCGCCGTCTGAAGACGGCCGGTGAGTGTCTGGATAAAACTCAGCGCCAATTTCCAATGTTCTTGAGTCATCCACACCTGAATAAGCAGAATACGAATATCTTGACGGTGAGAGAGGCGTCCGCGAGTCGGAGAGCGAGCTGAACGTCGTGGCCCCGTTGCGCGGGGACCACAGATCCGACGAGTTGCTCGCCATTGCCGGCAACGAGCAAGCAGCCTTCTAGTGCAGGATCAACAAACCCACAGAAATTGATCAACACGGTCACGCATGTTTAGGGCGAGCCTATTGGCGCCCTCTACAGTCACGTGTATGACATTGTCATGGGAAGACATTCAAAGCAACAGCTATGTACATACATATTTGCTGTGCCACCGGCTGAGGAGCAAGCCAAACAAACGTTACCTATACTCCTTGTAAACTTATTCTACTGTCATGCCAAAGAGAGGACGCTTTTGGCGAGACAGAGCTTTATTTGGTCTGGAGTCCCTGGTCGGTCACTGTCCAAGGCTTTTGCATCTCAGATGGTAGCATGTCTGCACCAGGGATACGATGAACATGTTTCAAAACTAACGAAAAAGTATTGGTGCGACACTATGATACATGATTTCACAGCCGAAAATCTACCGGCCATACCTACGCTGCCATGAGCTACACTCAGTAAAAGCATAGGACAAGAACACATACTTCTGCAACTCCCATTCACGATTATCCAATGGACACACATTCCGTGTCTTGAGCCAGCGAGAGATGCAATGGAAGTGGAAAGCATGCTGTGTCGAATACATACGTCAAGAAACGCCCCAGCGGCGATGCAAACATCCAGCTTACATTGCATATTCCCCAAGCCGCATTGCACTCGTCATTGGTCGCTGATCCTTGATTAGCCTGACAATCGATGCCTGCGGGCGCCAAAACGAGTAATAAGTGAGGCGCCAAAGACAATCAACAGACATAATGCCAGATCGCAGACAAATTAGTGGAAGAAAGCATACAGATCAGCAAGCAAGTCTTTTGGCATGTAGAATAGACACGCACAGAGATCCATGATGTGATTCCTGCAGATAGCGCAGTTGTCGACGACAATATCTATCACAGAAACACACGATGAGCATATCGCACTCCACAATGTCTTCATGGCCTACCCCATGCCCATAGCGCTACTGCGTTCCACTGTAAAGAATGACCACTATTGTCAGAAAACGAGCTTTGATAGGAAGGAAGTGTGACGAACCTTCTTCACTTCGAATCGTGCCTTTCCCTCCTTTTCCTTTCCCTTTACCGATGGAGAGGGCTCAACGTCAACGTCCATATCAGCCATTGAATTATCTGTAGTGGTAAGAGCAGTGGTGATGGGTGGTCTGTGTGATGATGTTGGACTAATACAACGTCTGAGTCTTCAAGTAATCGCCATGATATTACGTAATTGTCTTCTTTTTTAGTACTACAATGTAAGTACATCGTCGAAAAGAATGCATAGCTTTAAATGGAACAAAGGCTGACTTTTTTGAACAGATATAATGACAATTACAAGAAAATACGATAATGTAGTCCGGAAACAACACGATATCGATGTCGAGCGAGTACATCAACAACAATAACCGCTTTTATGCCTGACTGGGCCTAACCCTTCTCCTCAGCAACACATTCGCTGTGCTATCAGGGATATTTTCAGTCACAAACCAGTGATCCTTCGGGCGCTCTCCCTCCTTCTCGAGTTTCATATCATATTTCATCAACACATGTGCCATCATTGCCTTCAACACAATCACAGTAAAGAACCTCCCAGGACTACGAAAATAACACAAGAAAAGTCAGCAAACCAAATCAAACAAGCAGAACGTGAAAACTGAAAACAAGGTATCCTCACCACATATGTCGACCCAGACCAAACGCCAGAAAATCCTGAGAAGAAGACACCATCGGGGCTTGATTTGAATTCTTCTGGTCAGTCGCGTAACGGAAACCTTCGAATGAGCGCGCATTGGGATATACTGCCTCGTCAAGATGGGTTGACCACGCCGCCACGCCGATCGTCATCCCCCTTCGAATGAGCGCGCATTGGGATATACTGCCTCGTCAAGATGGGTTGACCACGCCGCCACGCCGATCGTCATCCCAGCGGGTATTGTCGTCCCATTCGAGAACGTGAACGGTTTGAGCACGCGACGGTAGGAAGAAACTAGGGCAGAAAGAACTGATCAACATCGAGAATTAGAGAGCGAACGCGAAGACAAACTCGCTCCGAGCCCGCTGATCCTCTGCGACTCTTTCAAGAAACTATCTAGCTTGTGCAGCTCTCCCATTGCTGTTCTGGTCCATCCTTCATTCGATGTTACGTCCTCGATCTCCTCACGTAGGGGCTCGATACACTCCGGATGGGCAGCGAGATGATACAACGCTTGTGTGAAACTCTAATATCCAGGATTGTCAGCTTCTTACATGTTTGGTCCTACAACCAGGAACATACCGTGGCTATTGTGTACACAGCGCCGAAATTTATCATCATCAGGTGAAAGGCCACATGTCTCAGTTTTTCTTCGTCGGTTTCACCATCAACATCGTCCGTGAACCATGTAAGTATGTCTTGCTATACCCTTCGTCAGTAAAAGTTACTCAGGGACTCATTTTCCGCCCACAGGTTTGCCCTGATAATCTTTCCCGTACATCTTCGTATTCTCTCGTCTTTTCTCTACCTCAGGACGAAGGTGCGCGATGCAGCGTTTCAACGCAGCTGGTACATTGACGAAAGGCCGACCCACCAATCTACCGGTCCACATTAGGAGGACAATACCTACAACGACTCCACAACTTACGGTTTCAAGCGTGGAGAGAAAAGCCTAATGACCCATGCAGCTTTACTGATATTGACCGCAAAATCCTTGCACATGGAGACATAATCGGGATCACGACCTGCATCAACCGGGTTAAAAAATCCTTCCCAACATGAATGGTTGAACGTCGACTCGACCGGACTGACAAAGTGGAAGTCCCACGAACACACGATGAGCTGTCCGAGCAACCACCTCGAGGGTAGTATCCAAAGCAGGGCATTTGGACCATTCTACATATTCGCATGCTCAAGTCTCTGCCTTGCTTGGAACGGAATTCACAAACCATCAGTCAGTGGAGCCACTTCAGAGAACGTCGTTATAACCTCGTCTCGAATCGCATCAAAGGAGTTCGTCAACTCTCTCGTCAGTTGCGTCTGGATGATAGGAACGTGGAAATGGCTGCGTCTGGTCTTAGGTGCGAGCGCGTGGATCGCCTGTCGAACCGTGCATTAGGCGCTTCAGGATGGCGCTCTCATTGAATGAGCACCAAACCGCACCTCATCAATCGCAGCCTCAAAGGTGAGAACATCTTCAGGAGCCTTCCGAACGTCCTCAATCAATTTCGTGCCACTAACAATGACAGTCCAGGACCTAAAATCGGCAATTCTGAACAATCCATCATACTGAAGTGATATTCATCAGAGGTCGTAAGGATACTTCAAGAACTACCTTGTCATAACCCTCTTGTATTGTCCTTGAACTATCAAACATGAGACGAAAAGCGCCTATGTATGACAAGAGCGGGGCTGTAGGCCCAATGGCTGGCACAGAGTCAGGCTGGTATCAGCCGTTTCAGCACGAGTGAGTTGTGAGATATTCAGGGAAACAATGACGAACACCAGAGGGCCAAATTTGCCATGTCCGGCTACCGTAAACTAGAAAATGTACGGCGATAGCAATGGTAAGCGCAGCCACCAAAAATTCGGGTATGGTAGGCATCCAGGACATCGTGGTAAGTACAATGTCAAAGCCTTTGAGACTAACCCTTTCAGCGTGTAAGTAATTATCCCAGGAGCCTTGTGACGGGTGACATCTGTGGAATGGAACATCCTGAATGGGGGACTAGTATGATTTTTGAGTGGAGTCCAGTATTTTTAGGGTGTCCAATTATTTCTTTCACAAAATTGCTCATTTGATTGAACAGTACCCCTTACATAGATATGTGTTCCGGCTATGGAAATGACTGACATTTATTCGAGCCTTGTCCACTCTGCATGACAGGTCACGGAATAATGACGATGTTTGTCCTACTGGGACAGGCAAGCCGCAGTCCAACTGGCCATGTTTCGTCGCGTGCAATTCCGACGTGTTCTATTTTAGGCAAAACGTGTTACAATAGATAGAAGATTCCATGACCGCTACTTGTCCTTGCATATGCTAATCTACTTTGGAATGCAAGGAAAGAGACAAAAGCTCAGACAAGCATTCTACAGAAACTTTTCTTGCATCCATGTTGCTGGAACCAGATTCCAAAAGTAATACTGAATGAAGGTATTGATGACAATGGTGTCAGTAACATCCTTGAACTCTCTGAAATTCAAAGGGTCAGTAAGTATTGTAGCCTATATGTTGAGAGATGGGCGAATTAGCAACTTTAAGTCGTTATTGATGTGCCAAAGAGAGCTCTTCGCTCTGAAATGCACAATTTGTACCGTATTTATCCTACTATGGCAGAAGCCATCACAGTTAAGTAAAACTAAGTGTCACTCGGAACATGAGGTGAGGGGTCAAAAGCAGGAATTTAAAAAAAGTGGTTGCTAACAGAGCAAAGCACCTCTCATTCAGCAGCCAGGGAGCATCGGTGACTGCAGCCTCAAAGTGAAAGTAAGTAAATGGTGACTTGGTGCCAAATTCAAGATATCAAGAAGCGATGTCACGAAAAAATAACATCATTACTAAAGCCAGCATGGCATCTGATGTGAGCAGGCTGTCTATACAGGGTTCTTGTTTTTGACAGAGGCTATCAGGAGATCACCAGCCCTGGTGATAAGATTGAGTATTTAATCACCACACCAGGCAACATTTCTAAGTCTGTCCTACATCTCTCGCTGGTACTCTGAATTGCTAGCATGTCAAATTCGAAGATATCGCTTTTTTTGATTGGAGCTTCAGGTGAGCTCTTCCCAACACGTATGTGTTTTCCTAACCGCCTGTTTCTGTAGGCTTCATCGGAGGGACCCTCCTCACTTCCCTTCTTGCACGAGAGGATAGACATCGTTTCGATATCACCGTATTGATTCGTGGTGAAGAACGTGCCACCTTGATCAAGGATAAATTGGCTTTGAAGACTGTCGTTGCTGACCTATCGGATTTTAACGTTGTCAGTGCAGCGGCCGAGAATGCTGATGGTACAGTCTTCACGTTCCAATATTCAAGATGGTGCTCTCGGTAACCTTGTGTTCCTTTAACAATAGTCGTCATTAACACCGCAAACTCTGATCACCCAGCTGGAGTTAAAGCGATCATTGAAGGGTTGACAAAACGCAGAGCTAAGACCGGGAAAACCGGAATATACATTCATGTAAGTCATGTTATTATCGATATAGGTCTATCCACTCTTACCAACCAGAATCTAATCTAGTCGTCCGGAACTGGAGCTCTTACAGACAATGCAAAAGGCGAGTACAAGTCTGAGAAGGTTTACGATGATGAGCATGTCGAAGACATCCAAGCTATTCCTGTCGACTACGTTCATCGAGCTTGCGATACTGTCATTAGCGCTGCAGGAGCGGCTGGCGATATTCGGTCTTACATTGTCATGCCTCCTCTGATTTGTGAGTAAGCGACTTCTCTCCTATCATGCATTCATATGACTCTTTTTGACAGATGGTCGTGGCGTAAGATCACCTTCGGCTTATAAGGAACCAATCTAATTTCTCCGTCCAACAGACTGGACCGTTCCATCGCACGTCTGTCCAAATACCTGCCTTGATTCGCAGCGCCCTGAAGCTGAAGCAGGCCTGCTACTATGGTAAAGGCCTCCCTTGGTGGAACGGTGTCCACGTTCAGGACCTTGTAAACCTATATTTAATACTCCTCGACGATGCGTTATCAGCAAACCCTAAGGCTCCGCATGGCGCAGATGGCTTTTATTTCTGTCCGACTGATAGGTGGGCGAAAATATTCGTTTCCTTAGGCTGCATTGATGTCATTCTTCGGATAGCTTCGAGTGGAAACAACTTGCACACGAGATCGGTAGCCGCCTCCATAGAGAAGGTGTCATTCTTACCGCTGAAACTAGGCCATTCACCACCGAGGAGGTAGAAGATGCCTTAGGAAGTTGGGCTGCTTTTGCCTATGGAGCAAACTGTATATCTCAGTCTTTCTCATCTTCCATGGATTGTCAACTAATGTATTCATCCCAGCTCGCTCCAAGGCCATCAAGGCCTATAAACTCGGCTGGAATCCCACTCACGGTGACGAACATGATGGCTTGTTTGAATCTATCGTCCCGGAATACCATGCTGTCCTAGAAGAAGGGAAAGATCAGGCTCCAATTGTCCACTTTGACGAAATGTACGCATTGAATGAGAAATGACATGTTGTAGCGTTTACAAACGACTGAAAAATGATATACTTGGTTCTCTTGATGAAACCCCTCCGAGATCTAAGCAGTTGACAGTGTGCAGAGTGCCACAACTCCTGACAGGACAGGGCTGAAATTCGTGGAGTATGGGTTCAATGTTGAGGGTTTTGGGGTGGTCAGTACTCAGTACTCAGTGGATGATCTGGGATATATGGCGCTCTTCCCAAGTAATGTTTGGCAAATCGCAAGAGTACTTAGCCGCCATCGTGTCATCACCATCGTCAACTCTTTTATTTCAGCACTGTTTGGAAATTCTTCGGAGGAGTCAGAATCTGAGGGTTGATGATGAACGTATATTTGAAGCACATCTTCCAGAAGGTGTGCGATGGACAGGCAAACTCAGAAACCAAGATTTTATCAGCTGACGAGACGACGTCCTTCCAGCCATTCATATTTGACGGAAGGCTGACGCGTTCGAGAGCTTTGAGATATGTATGTATAGAACAAATCAATCGTGCTGCGAAAAGTCTAACCTAGGGCGGATTTGGCGGCGAACGCTTTAGCCTGGCGTTCTGATCCCTACTTTACCTCCCTGACGGATGAGCGGACAAGCCAAATAATGGCTGCGCCAATCTCATTCTCCAACGAGTTCAACCACAACGAAGTACGCTGAAGTACGAGTAGCTGCAGGACACGTGAACTGTTGAACCGGTCCCTCTTTCTCGCGGCGATTATAAATAGCTATGCTCATTCTATACTACAATGTTACATACCTGAGTTAGCGATTTTAGTAGATATGAAGTACTCTTGGCCGCAACCACCGCCCTTTACGTGGCCTTCGATCACACCTCGACAACCTCTGCGCATATTCCCACCGCCTGAACCATTATCACTGCCTCCGCTGCCGTCCCCAGCTCGAAAGCCTACATTTGATGCTCTGTACACACTTTCCACGCACATGTTCCCTGCAGCTTACCTGCGGACGACGGAATATGTGCAGCCACCAAGTCCTCTAGCAGCAAGTGCGACGAAAGCGGAACGGCAAGCTCATGCCAGTGATGTTCTACAGAAACTCAAGGACTTGCGTGGATCGCTGGTTCCGCGAGGTGCCAAACAGGTTTTATGGAATTGTGTCAACAGGTATGTCAGGGTTGGATTAGATGAGAAGCAAGCGAGTGGGGTTACTTTGCTTTTTGCACATGCGAATGGTTTCCCGAAAGAGGTGAGGAGAGGTGTAACCTGCCTCTCGCCTCGATTGAAACACGGTCCTACAGATATGGGAACCTACCTTACAACACCTATTCTCGTCACCGGCAGTCTCTGTCATCGACGAAGTGTGGACCTGGGAATCTGTCCAGCACGGTGACGCGTGCTTGATCAATGGAGACAAGAATGGAGGCGTTTGTGCGTGGTGACTTCTGAACACAATGGACTTCCTGAATATTCTTTAGTTGACTGGACCGATAACGCACGCGACATCCTCAACTTTCTTAATTTCTACCTCCCTACCAAAGCTTCGGCTTCGGCCCTTCCGACACACCTCACGCGTGTTTCGGCAGCAGAATCAGCGCACCGCCAGAATAATCCATTCCATCATAGGACATTGATCGCTGTTGGCCATTCATACGGGGGCTGCACCTCGTACGTCCATCGCCCTTCCCAATACCTTTCATCTCAAATCTGTATCGGTACAGAACTCTAGCGGCTTTAATACAGCCCAGATTATTCTCTTCGCTCATTCTTGTAGATCCAATTATCATCAAGCCTACAGGAAGCTTGACAGATGAGAGCAAACACGTAAACAACTTGGTTCGTGGGGCTCTTATGCGACGAGAGACCTGGAGTTCAAGGTATGTCCCTCAATAGGATCCGCAAGGCTATACACATCAATATCGCGCGTATACATAGGGACGAGGCTTTTCATGCTCTTCGTCAGTCCCCTTTTTTCGGTGCCGGATCCTGCGGCGCTGAAAGTGTACATTGAATGTGGTACCTACGACACACGCGATCCGGTAACCGGCGAGCCTATAATACGACTCAAGATGCCAGGAATTCAAGAAGCAATTGTATTTTCGGAGACACATACGGAGTTTGAGGTGTTCCAACAATTGCCTACTCTAGATGAAAGGATCGAATTGCGGTGGATCGTTCCTGGAAAGCCAGGTGCCGAGGAGTAAGTTCTCCAACTGTGATATTCGTTCATCCTACAGTGGTCCTACCTTTCAACAAAGATTTGGTCCGCCTGGCTCAACCAGGGAGCGGGTGTGGGTAAGGCCCAATAACACGTCGAATAGCAGAATACCTAATGCTGGACATCTAGTATGTTCAATCTCGTCTTCTTATCCCTAATCAATGAAATTTATTTTAGATAGCGCAAGAAGCGCCACAAGCATTGGGTATGCATTCAAGACTGAATCTCCCAGATGTGTACATTGACTGTCTGACAGCGGCCGATATCCAAGCCTTTATACAGAAACGATACACTCTTCCCCGAGCTGGTTTGTAGGGTACAACCCCCATGTTCCATATACATACCCAGAATCATATCAGTTTTTAACTCCTTTGTCGTTTTCTCGCCATTGACCACGGGTCACATCAGGCTTTATCATTATCGATTATCACGGGATCTTCCGGTCTGGATCATATAAAGGTTGATTCCCGTTTTCACTCTTCTTCCAGGATCCTTATGCACAGCAGACTCAAGGCTGCGATGTTCGCTACGCACAAGGCTCTGCCTTTCTTTGCGAACGGGCCAAGGTCTGAGCTTTCTAATCCTCTTCAATTGGTCCTAGCGGGACCCAATGGCTATCCGTTGAGCAGCGTACCAGAAATTCATCGCCATCGTGATACGTCCTAAGAGCTTGGCTTTCGGGCCAAAGGAGGACATTTGCGTTGAACGGTTTGAAAGTCGCTGCGAGGATTGGGCAACATTTTCCTTTGTTTGTGCTCGATGTCGCTTTTTAGCTCTTACGACATAGATGCGTGCTTGCGCGCCGGGCTTTTTTGTTGTGGAACGTACTGATAGTATCGTTCTGCTGAAGGGTCGCAGATGTCGGTGTTGGCTCCCTCCTCCACCTGATAACCCCGGAATTGCACTTGCTCTTCCGTCCATACAATTACCCCTTGACTTCCATGGTTTTAAAGGGTATTATTGGCACTCAGTTGGGTCAATCAACCCACCAAAATTACGGGTGCCAATTGTTCGTGCTGGTCAGGGGTGTCCTGGGGTTCCTATGTATGGAGAGTTGTCGACGTCGAGGCTAAACATTGTGTTGTCCTTCAGTTCACTTCGCAGCTCGATTCCTTCGGGATCGCAACTCGATTCAGACTACTCTTTGTCTGCTGTGCCAATTTTTTCCGCCCGCTCACTTGCTTGAGTTTTTTTCCGTTTGTTCCCAGTATATGAACGATGAACTACGATACCTGGGTTTCATAACCTATCGATTGACTAGACTATGAATGGGAATGTTGAAAGAACTTGACTTTATCCAACTCAAACAAAAGAAGACCTAGTGCAGGCAACCTCGGAGTTGGTGAGCCTTTGCTCGTGCTCCTGCTCGTCAAGTGAAATCGAGGACTACCATGATGTTGTTGAGTCTCCAGTTTATAGGCTTCCTCGATTATGCTTCGTACTACTTATGCAATTGCGTCGAAAAGACTACGTCTGTACAAGAGTCGTATGGTGATGACCTCAACCTGTAGTCTGTGTCCCGACTGCAAAATTCATTGAATCCAGATCATGTCTAAACTACCAGCTATCTTGTTCACCGTGCGAGTGCAGAATACACTATATGCACGTCGAATAAGTACATATGGCATGATGCCGAGCATTGCAATGTAGAAAGGCCACTTGCGAACACGCCCCATCAAAGCTGTCTTCCTGCACTCGCCATATGCATCTTAGGGTTGGCTGGATTCAAATTTTTCTCTCTCCAAGGCATTTCTTCGTTGAAGAAACACTACAGATCAATGCGTCTACCATCCCTCAAATGACATCCCGCTGCGCTCAAACACCTGTATTTGTGCGCCCACCACGGAACGTCCCTGAATAAGGAATGATTGAACAGTGGATGGAGAGAGCCCGAGTCAGGAGAGGTTCTGATTTAAGGCCTTTCCAGTATGGTTGGATATCAAAGACGGACTTGTTTGACACACCTGAAGTCGTTCACCTTTGGCCACGTCTGACTAATATACTGTTTGGAAGACACGCTGTCAACGTATCCTGCAGATTTCTTCGCGATCTCTGCGGCAGCTTTGATCAAACAGCCTGTATGTCATGTGCACGAGGCACATGCTCATAAAAGCCCTGATTATCTGATGTACTGTAAGCTATCATGTACTTATTCTTCAGCTTCACCATTCAATATTCAGCGCTCAGCAAGCCGACTATACCTGGCCCAGCGATGTATCAGACCTTTTCCTTCTATTTACTTACCACTCGCGTGGTTCCCTATTTGCTTCCCGAAGGATTCAAGTAAATTTATCCGTTAATAAGAGACGAATCCACTTCAGAAAACTGTCCTTTTTTTACGCGACGCAATAGCGGAAAGGAGTCCGATGTTTTTTCCGAGGAGTACACGTGAATATTGGATTGTCCTCTTTATTCCGGCAACTTATTTCGATACTCATAAGTAGTGATTAATTGATTCCTTTCGGTTGACGTTTTGGACGTTTTCCTGACATGCAAGAAGATTCTTGGCAGCAACCATCACCTTTTACATGGACCTCGGTCACACCCCGACAACGTCTCCCCGTATATCCACCGCCTGAACCGTTGTCACTGCCGTCACTACCATCTCCAGTCCGAAAGCCGATATTTGATGCTCCATACACACTCTCCACACACATATTTCCTGCAGCTTACCTACGGACCACGAAGTATGTACAAACACCAGCCCCTCCGCCAACAAAGACGACGAAAGCGGAGCGGTTAGCTTATGCCAATGAAGTTCGACGGAAACTCGAGGACATGCGTGGATCATTGCATCCGCAAGGTGCTGAACAGATCTTATGGAATTGCGCCAACAGATACGTTAGAGTCGGGCTGAATGAAAATCGAGTTCATGGGATCACGTTGTTCTTTGCTCACGCAAATGGGTTTCCGAAAGAGGTAAGCATCCGGAGCCTTTTTCATCTTTCCCAAACAATGACAGGTTCCAAAGATCTGGGAACCCACTTTAAAGTACCTTCTTTCATCGCCGGCAGCGTTCCTCATCGATGAAGTATGGACTTGGGAGTCTGTCCAACACGGTGACGCATGCTTGATCAATGCAGACAAAAATGGAGGTGTCTGTACGTAGTCATTCCTAGTTGCGTGGCGTTTTTTAACCGGATTTTAGTTGATTGGACAGACAACACACGCGATATCCTCAACTTCCTCAATTTCTACCTTCCATCCAAAGCTTCGGCTTCACCCCTTCCGACACATCTCAACCGTGTTTCGGCAGCAGAATCAGCACACCGCCAAAACAATCCGTTCCGTCATAGGACATTGGTTGCTGTTGGTCACTCGTATGGAGGCTGTACCTCGTATGTCCATCGCCTCTACCGATCCCTCTCATGTCACTTTGTGTCGGTACAGGGCTCTCGCGGCTTTGATGCAACCCAAACTATTCTCCTCCCTAATCCTTGTAGATCCTATTATCATCAAGCCCACAGGAAGTTCGCTTCATGAAAGTGGAGTAAAAAGCACCCTGGTTCTCGGTGCTCTCACTCGACGAGAAACATGGAGCTCAAGGTATACCGCTCCATCTTATCGGCTTCACATACTAACCTGTGCATAGAGAAGAGGCTTTTCGCGTACTCAGACAATCTCCTTTCTTCGGTGCCTGGGACCCTGCCGCACTCAAAGTGTACATTGAATGCGGTACTTACGACACGACCAATCCAGTAACCGGCGAACCTGAAATTCGACTTAAGATGCCAGGAATGCAAGAAGCCATCATATTTTCGGAGTTACATACGAGGTTCGAGGTGTTCCAACAATTACCTTCTCTTGATGAGAGGATTGAACTGCGGTGGATTGTCCCCGGAAAGCCAGGTGCTGAAGAGTGCGTTGTCGAGCTGTGGTGTTCGTCGTCATCTGACCGATATAACTCCCCATCAAAGATTTGGTCCACCCGGTTCAACGAGGGAGCGAGTATGGCTAAGGCCAAAGAACTCGTCGAATATTAGAATATCTAATGCTGGACATCTTGTATGTCACATTTTGTACTTTTCTTGCCATGTTATTGACGATGTCCTGTTCCCTATTAGATAGCACAAGAGGCGCCACGGGAATTGGGTAGGTTTATTTAGTTTGTTGTTGTTTCAAAGGGTTACTGACTTCTTATAGCGCGTGATGTACAGGAATTCTTACAGAGTCGGTACACCCAGCTTCCGCGAGCTAGTCTATAACATTTGCTCTGCGTCCCACCAATTAGACAATAAGTCTTTCTTTGTTTGACCATCATCCCTGTACCGGCACAATGGACCGAAATCCTCATAGAGGATCTTCATGGACAGCGGACTCAAAATTGCGATGTTCGCTACACACGAGACGCTGACTATTCTTGCGAACAGCCCCATTATTAAGAATCAGTCCTAGCAGACGCGGCGGTCAAGTATCTGCCGAACAGTATATCAGAAACCCCAGGCCATGTCGATACATCCCAAGGGCCGTGGCTTTTGGGCCAAAGGCACGTATTCACGGCAAACAATGCGAAATTTGCTGTGAGGATCGGGCGGCGCTTATTATTCGCTTGTGCTCTGTGTCATAGCTCCCACGACATGATGCGTGCTTACACGCCCGAGCCGTGGTCGAACGGAGTGTCGTCATGTTTGTTGGCAGGTCCGACTTGATACAGAACACACACTCGACAGGTGACATTTCAGGGGTTCCTCGGGATGTGGAGTTAAGCACAAATATGTGCACCGCCTTTTAGTTCACTGTAACTCAGACTAATCTTTGTCTGCTGTATAATGCTCACAGGTTTGAATAACTTTTCATTATTATCCTGCACAGTAAGTATGTGAACGTAGATGATATACTATGCCATTGGTCAGCCAGCTTTGCTGCAATCGATAATTGATGAACACCTAGACGATTGTATGTCATGTCAATGATTCTTCTCACTGTTCACTGGATTCGAGGAGTACTCAGGAACGACTGAGAGACATCTTCTCTTCTTTGGGAGATTTTCTATAGTGATGGGTGATGTACATGTCAGACCACTGCATCCGTGAGTACGAGTAAAATCGTGAGATCCATCAATTCCCTTCTGCATCATGAATCGTGACAGGATCTGTGTTCGCATAAAAGGCTTACAAACGGCCTGCGAGTTCGGGAACCTTAGAACACTCTCGAAGAACCTATGACGTATGAGCAAAAAATGCATGAGAAAACACTTTCCAGTGGTAGTACATAACTCAATATCATCCAACGGTACAAGTGCTCACAAGCACCGCTCGAGCACTGATACAGAAGACGAATTGTAGAGTGCTTTCAAGTAGATATATACAAATTCATCCCGTGTAGATGTCACCTCGAGGGAGTATTCGATTCAAATGGAAGTGCTGCCTTGAACTGATGAAAGTAGTCATCTGTAGACATCCGAGCAGGCAGTGGTAGTGAAGAATCGAGCCCAGAATTACTTGATTCAGGAGCCAGAAACATTGACAGGCCTTAGTGGCCATGTGGACCTGAGTTTACTCCACCCTTGCCAAATGTAAATAAGTACGCGACACAATCTCCCTTGCAATTGAAGCTTGAAGCTTGAAGACCTGATGCTGTCGGCGCTCGGTGCCCTTCAACTCAACAGTACAACCTAACGTTCAACGTTACAACGTTCACCCGTCGTTCACCGCGCGTTATGAAAGCGATCGAAATCAACCCTTGCAGAGGTTTTTATAAATTATGACATGTGTACATATTACCATCATGGTCGGCAATCGTCCATATTGATCCGTCGAATCTAGGAGGTGGTTTGTTGCAACCAGTGTGGCTGTCATGAGGGATGACTAATAGTCTCCTTTGACGCTGACATTTCTTCCTTCTACTCGCCGTCTGACGATTCGAAACTCATTCTCATTATTTCTGCATGCTTTTTCCGCAAAAAAAGTAACGAATCTCACGAATCACATTGAATGACAAAGATGTCGCTTCATACAAAGCGACCCTATATGACTATCCCCACTTTTCTCAAGTTTGGAATTTTTCTTGGTTCACATCTCTCAAGTGGATATGTCGCAGCGATGCCTACAATTTCTACTGTCTATGTTACTCGTGACGACTCCTCTTCAAAGACTGCAAAGTCTTCTAAGATATGGGTGCGTTGCCCTCCTATCAATCATGGCGATATCATTCTTACGTTGAATGAAGACGCCCATCTTGATCATCGCCGTTCTTATTGCTGTGGGTAGTTTTGCGCTCAGTTGGCATCGTTGGGCCTCTCCGCGGTTACGTAACCGACGCTGGTGGGTCGGCGGGGCCAATTCTGGTCCACGAGAGCTTACAGCTGAAGAACTTGCTGGGACTATCAATGGGACAAATTCGAACAATGGTCCTGCCGCTAATAGATCGAGGAGAATGAGACGCACGAGGCGGACGCCGTCCCAAATATCAATAATTTCTCTACCAGTCTATGCCAAGGAGCCTGGTGAACAAGAGCTTGTCATCATACGGTAAATTCACTGGTTTATTAGTGTAGCTATCCGCTAACGACGTAAAAGTGGACCCGAAGGCATGGAGGATGCAGGCATGCCATCAGCGACTGTTGTGATGGAACCAGTCTCTGACGATGGAGAACATTCCACGCATTCAAGGAACAATTCCCATTCGTCTCATTACCCTCCCATGCCTGCTACGCAAGATGCACCAGTGCTTGACCGGAGTAACCCTTCTCAAGCGGTTTCCGCACAACCCACACGACCACCAGGTGATATCATGCCGCGACCTAGCACAGATACCTTGCAAAGCTCAGATGGGGGAACCTCCTTAGTACCGGTATCCGATGACCGAGGAGAAGCACCGCCTTATACCGGTGGTAACCTTGAGCCAAATTCGGCGATCGATCTCCCACCGTCTTCGGAACACGTGCCGCCCAGACGCTCTGGTCTGAGGACTCTCCTGCATTCGATACCAAACAGATTTTTAATACACAATTCTCATACCCGCAGTGGTTCCATGTTTTCGGTGGCGTCGTCCGAGAATGCCCACGGTGCCCGCGAAACGTCACAAAGCCGGGCCTCACATCGTCCCTCTATTTCCGGCTCTGGCTCAGTTCTTAGCCTCGCGCGCTTCCGGACACTTTCACGCCAGAGTAACCACGACCTCAATTCACCCTCACTGATATCCCTTGACTCGATATCTGCTCCGCTCTCCCACACACTGACCCGCACTGAGTTTACGTACCCCAAGTCCGGACCGACTCCGGAACAATTGAAGTTGATTTCTTCACCAGAATCCTTTGCGAGGTTTGCAGTGCCATATGGACCTGATGCGATTGCCTATGCAAATTCAGCTTCTCGCCATGATCTGAATGAAGTCCCGCCTCCTGACTTCCACGCTCCTGCATATGAATCTGCTGGACCGTCAAGGTTACGAACATCAAGTAGCGCTGCAGACATGGTGTCTTCGGGCTCGTTGACGTTTACGCAAGAGGCATCCATTGAGCCTATCCTGGCAAATGATTTTCCCGCAGTCACATCGTCCCTCAGAGTATCAACAAACCCATCGTCTCCTCGAGTAAATCAAGCAGACGAAATTTCCGGGATCAATCCTCTTCAAATACCTCTCCCTCCTTCTCCAATAGCGTCAGACAAAGGACCTCAATCCCAACTTGAGATTGAGGCATTGGTCCTGCAAAAGCCTTCGACGATAGTTCCTGGATTGCCGCCCACTTCCTATCGGGCTCCGAGTATGCTTGAGAGCCTTTCTCAATCCCGGGCTAGCTCAGCAGCGTCTTTTGCGACTGCTGTCTCGACTGTGTCATCTCGTTCCCCGTCTCGTTCCAATAATTTGGCCGGAAATGACATCGAGGACGAAGTCGAGTCACCGACTACCCCGAGGATGGCGACAAGTTATATTCCGAAATCAACGGACACGAACTTGAAACACACCCAAAGCTAGCTACAGCGACAGGTTCATCTTTTAATGATCGACCGCCATGGAAGCTAACCATGTACACACATCATGATTCGACAAGGATTCCAATCAATCTACTGAAACAGCTGTGAGACCAACTAGGTTTTCACTGAAGGCGCGCTTATTGAATTCATCTCCCTCATCAGTTTTATATCTCCATCGATCTATATCTCACAGCATCCTTGCCACCACCACCACCCACATATATGAATATCTCCAGTATATGTTAACTTTTTGATTCTTCTCTTTCATACTTACTCATCACACTCGGAACACATACTCACAAACTAACCACAATCACCTCAATACCTTATTCAGTGTCCGTACTTTGAAGCGTCGCTGAGATGTACTTATGATTTTTAAATCCTTCAGCATGGAATTCCATCATATTAATATTCAATTCTGGGCGTTGTGGTTGGCTTGGTGGTTGGTCAAGGATTCTTGAAGCTGACAAAGCGGTTGAGCAAGAAAACATGAGCTCCTACTTATTCAGCCACTATACTATGTATATCAGAGAAATCTGGTGCAAGGACAAGGGACCGTGCCATGAAGCTATCAGGTTCTGTTGGAAGATCTCATTAGTCGATCTTGTCGACACCGACGCAAATGGACCGCATTACGCGACGAATACGTGAGTTAAAGTTTGAGTAACCCAAGCAGGATATGTACTAAAACAATAGGGTGTAAACGTTACCAAAAGGCGACAGGCTTTGACAAGTAAGTACACTGAAACGTCCAGAAAAAGGACAATGACATAGCTTTATACAGTTTGACGCAACATTGATGGTGACTGAGGCGATTGATTTGAATTCGCTTGAAAGAGAATTTGTGGTGAATCACCTCAACTGCAAAGTGAAGCAGCAGGGATGGAGTATCATAGGTCACACCATTTAAAGGGTGTAGGTACCTGTAGCACATGGTATGCGATAACATACTTAGTACGGGCCCCGGGCGTTCAACGTTCAACGTTCAAACGTTCATGTATGACCTCGCCGCATGTCTCGATGAAATAGCTTGTGACAATGTTACAACTATGATATCTGCCTACGCTCTAAAGATAAATAGCTATGACTCGATAACTGAGGATACGCCACGATAGACCTGTTGCGAATGAAAGAGACAAACTCCATGCCAATGCTTCTTTACCATGGAGGTAGGTAGGTAGGTAGGTAGGTAGGCAATCCTGTCAGAGTCTGAGTCTCAATTTTTTTTTCTTATACCGTCGTGAACGTGTGGATGTCAGTCGCGCGGTCGCTCCACAATGGCTATTTCTATTTCACAATAGCTCTTGAGTCTCTTGTGATTTTACTTATGTGACTCTATGTAAATGCAAAAAGCGGCATATTGGGTGGCCATGGGTATGGTGACAAATCTGAGGCTACTATACAAGACCATATACATTCTCACCACGTCTTTGTTTTTGAAGGTCTATACTTTTTTTTTGTCAGCGCCCCGACAATTTTGACTCGAACTCGAAGCAGCAGAATAGTATCTAGGGACTCGAGATTGCATGATTGACCTGAATGTGTTGCAGATTCAAATTCAGGAAAAACCAAAAGTCGGGCTGTACGTTGAAGTTTGTTTTTTCTCTCGATCAAAATATTTATCTCGTCTCTCTAAGTTGTCCTTGATCTCGATATTGAGAAACTTTAAATGGACTTCATACCATATATCTGTTCCATGGAGCAGATCTTGATGATCATCTTCAAGTTCTATCAAGCTCCTGAGGCAGTGATAGTACATCATGCAAGTTGCCAGAAGATCCGAGCGCCATTTATAATAAACGCTTGTAACAGCGACATGTGTTTCCTGAAACTTGCCATCTACAACTCATCCCAGCTGTTTTGCTGGACTGAAGACCTCAAGCTCCAACCTCTAGCATGAGTGGAAACTCAACATTTCCCCCTCTGGACCCCGAACAACTCAAGCCTGGAGCACGTGCTTGCTTTTATGGGATATATCTGGCCATGCTTGCGTATGGTACGTTGCAGTGTCTCCTGGTAGTTTTTGAACTTATTATTACTCGAGGTGCCCTACTTATGTTGTATGTCCAACTTACGGGGATCCTGATCGCACGGCCGTGTCGTGAAAGATCTCATTGGCTTATCCTCGCTTATTCTATAGTCGTTTTTCTTTTGGCGACAGTAATTATCGGTTCAATCTTCAAATCCAGCGAAGAGTCATATGTCGAGCAACGACGCCTCTCACCGTATACTTATTACCAGGAGAATTCCTCGAGCTACCTCGATGTTATCGGGGAAGTTAGGTTCGAACTATCCTTTTTTCCAATGGCGATTGCCAATGATTCAGAAAATAGTGCCACATTGCTCGCATGGGTTGCAGATATTCTCATGCTGACCCGGTTGTGGGTCATCTGGAACTCTTCCAGACTGATTATGGTTGTCCCAGTCGCGCTATATTTCGCAAGACTAGGTAAACGATCAAAGGCTCTTTTCTTCGCTAGATCCTCATCAAATCGGTCCAGCTGTATCGATTCCGGTGTTTATCGCTGTCGCGCGAGTAGAAGGGCCAGCCTGGAGCTACAACTTCAGCACGGCTTATCATTCACTTACCCTCGCTTTCAACATCTATGTAACGTGTATCATATGCCTTCGTCTTCGCATGCTGCGGCCAAGACTGGACGCCGTGTGTGGCAGTCTGCATGCCTCATTCTATACTTCGATCATGACCACATTTGTTGAATCGGGTGGTTTCTTCACGATGTGGGAGACGATTTTCTTTATTTTGCGAAGTCATAGCCTATTCCAATGGGTATTCTTCTTTGCTATTCCATTTACATTGGTAAGTAACAAATCTCGACTGTTTCGATAGTTTAATTCAATTGCTCAACTCCAGGGTGTGACCCGAATCCTCATCGTTCTTCGCTTAGCTCAAGATCGCGCCTGGTCAAAAGATCTCGTTGATTCTATTCATCACGGTACCCTTGTTTCTCCTACACACAGCATTCCAATCTACGAGGTTACTTCAATCTCGGATTACAGTCCAAATCGTGTTGAGAACAAATTGCCGAAGAAAATACCAAGTAACCTTTTGCTTTAAGACGTCGCGGCTTCATACATCCCAATTAGAATTCATCTATTCTATCCTACCTATCCAAAACTTGTACTAATGACCGACGATGCATTTGTATCACTGTTGTTCTTGTATTTGTATCGCGGATGTAATAATTGAAACTCTTTAAACTCAGGTTTGATCTTATCCTCCTCTCCAAATCTTCATTTCATGGATGATCACCTCTCCCTTAAAGATCTTCGTGTCAGACTACAAAATATCTATCAGTGCATTTCGACCTACCAACCATCGACTGACAAGCCACCAATATTAGACTCTTCACTTGACATTACTGGTGATGAGGATGGACAATGGCTACAACAAGACAATGTACAAGGCCTAAAAAAGCTCAAAGATTCAATCAGAATTGACCTCGATCTGCTGGAAAAGGTAAAAATTCTCCTTCTTGTCATTGATTCTCGAGTTCACTTGAGATTTTCAGTAGTTTTTGGACAATCCTCAGTCAGCCCATCTGCCGCCCCTTTCGACGAACGCACCATACTTGATTGCTGTTTGGAACGAAGTTATCTGTGCACCTGCACCTGTCAGTGCTGTATTCAAGTCTTTTTCCTTGTCTGGACCTTCGGGAGATACTCGACAACGTGGTGCTCAGCGACCACCGTCGGCCAAGGTTGATGTTGTAGCAGACGGTGGAAAGCGATGGATACGAGTCAATACGTGAGCTCAGTATTTTCCATACTTGAAATTGAATCGACTGATACCATTTCAGCGTCAAGAATTCTCGGATGCTCGCTGAATTCCGCGAAATTGACTCGTACTTGACGGATTCAGATGACTCCTCGTACGAAAAGATGGAGGGAGCACAACCGACTCTTGCTCAAACAGAATTCGATAACTCCATACTGCGGATGGGAAGAGCGCTTGTTGTCGCTGCAGGATCACATCCATTAGAAGGAACAGGCGAGTGCCCTAGGGTGACGCTTCGATTAACACGGTTAGATCCTTCGCCCGCATTGGAGAAGGACGGGGATCTTAGAATTGCAAGAACATTGGTTCTCTTGCAGGAGATGGGTATCACAGTTGAACTGGGGGAACGGCAGGAAATCGAACTTCCTGAGGTACCAATGAATTCTCGGTCATCTTCCCCCTTTCCACTTCCTCTCATTCCCAGTACTTGCATCAATCTCGACCTTTCCATCCTTATCGCCCTCATTTCTGACCTTACTCATGCACCGCTACCAACGTCGACCGAGGAGGCCAACAACCGATTTGTTCCGCCCCAGTCTTATCGCGAATGGAAGCTGAAAAAGAATGGGATGTACGCAAAGACTAAATCAAAGATTAAGAGTTGGTCACCTCTTTCAACTTCTGAAAAGGATCCAGAGGTGGCTCCGGAGAATCCCAGCGGTTTTGCGAAACATTCACGCGCTTTGACGAATCAACTTCTCCAAGAAATGGGTAAAGGCTTGTTGCAAGAGATCCGCGAAAAAATCTCCCTGCTTCCAGCGGGGACCTCTGTCCAATTCTGGACTACCCCTGAAGCACGCGATCGTTGTCTTCGCATTATCGCAAAGATTGGCGGTGTAAGCGAAAAGCGCCGAGCTCATGCTCTCTTTTGGAGTGTATCTACATTGCTAGATAAAGTTCTAACGCCTGAAGATGCAGAAGATATGTATTGGCTGGATTCTCGTTATCCGTCAAGATTCGTATCGTTATTCCCTATCCATATCTACCCTTCATCATCCAACCCTGACTTGCTACAACTCCTCAAGACACAGAACACCACGGTCTCTCGATTCTCTGATATCCTTGAACAAACTTGCCTAGATATTCTAGCACAGGAGACTATTCCGCACCCTCGTGCACTTCCTGAGGAACTGATCGCACAGGAAGATGATGGTGAAATTCAACGGGCAATTGTCACGAAGGCTAATCCTCGCTTGACTGCTCATACTGTCCAGAGTTTGCTGTGGGGAGCCGAACTTGGGTGGACGACGTTGACTGCAAACAAGACGAGTGTAAAGGCAATTTTGAGGGAAATGAAGACCACTAGGCCTTCCCGAAGATTTGAAAGACCGAGTGATGGTGGTTCTCTTGAAGGTTTGAATGCGAAGAGCCATGTAGCTGCGATCTGGATTGTTGATCCTCGAAGCCTTGCTGAAGGAATGACAAGTCCATCTAGATAAGTCGCATTACTTACTCAAGCCGCTATGTATGGTAGAAGCAACTGGCACATCTCGATTTTTGACAACATCACTGTACAATTGATCAACGGATTTGTCGATAACTCGTTGCGAACTATTTACTGTATTGGAGGATGTCGATGATGTCGCCGTCGACGCGGTCCTCCGAGAGTATCTGTATGGGCTGTTATACCATGACAGATGGTTGATTTCGAGACTCACGGTTGGGACAAGGCGATTCGCGGGGGAGAGTCACATCTTAGAAACCTACCAAAGCCATTTCACTTAATCAACATGGTAGTGGTCCACGTCGATGTGCAATGATGGGCTCGAATAATTGTGCTCGTGATGGGCCCGAAGGACCAGGCATTGGAACTCGGGTTTACCTCCTGGATCAAGAGGGCGCTATTGCCCCTGCTGACGAGAGCGAGGATGCGGCTAGCGGCATTCTGGATACGCACTGTTATCTGTAGACAGCAAATTCGATCGGACCCGTTTGATAGAAACTAGTGTTCGCCGAAGGAGCCACTCCGCTGACGATGTTTTGACCGGGCTCGGCGGTGACGCTGTTGAAACAGAGGTTTTACGGTTGCGATGAGACTTTGTCGGACAACTGGTTGAGGCATGTGATGGTCGTTTACAAATGTAACGGGATGGCCCAAAAATGCTACAGATGTCTAGCCGTCTACTTTCAGAACCTGCCGACGTTAATCAGGACATTCCAGAGTGACAAGTCGTCATTATGCCCACACAAATTTAACTCAAGAGTACAATGAGACTGAAACTGACAGAAACCCAGCCAATGACTAAGAAAAACAACAAAAATGGGAGGAACCTGCAGGCGTAGTGATTTCAAGGTAGTGACGGAAGTCAGAGACCTTTTCTGTGTCAGAAGCCAGGAGACGCATGCGAAGGAGAGGATAGCTTCGGAGAGGTAGTAATGACCTGACGGAGATCTGTATCAGAACTGGCTTTTACGTTATCCATCACCCGTAGTATACGATCTATGTCCCAAAGATCAGCCCATTCAAAAGCCACAGGCACTGGGTTGGCCCGGGGGATCCTCAAAGTACCGAGAAATTTCACGAGGTCACCGACCCAGGAAGCTTTTCTGTCTGCTGCGAGTTGGGCTGAGTCTACCAGTGGGATTCGGGCATAATGCGAGGGGGAGAGTTTCGAGACGTAAAGAAGGACTAGGATAGTCCTATGTTGGTAAGTATGAATAAGTTACGGAGGCGGCTTGTGCCAGAAGAATGCCAATTTAGGAACTTTGCGCCAAAGCTCCCGGCCAAACAAGCGCGGCCAACTGATTCGACGTCAGCGCTCAGCGACGAGCGCGATCTTCTCGTTTTCGTGTAACTCAAACCTTTTGTCCGGTCTATATTGCTTCGGTTTGAAAGACCTAAGACGACCAACTTTACGAATATTAGAACCAGCGGCCGCTTATAAAAGCTTCGTTACGCGTGAACCCACATGGGCAATGCTCACTCTGGCTCGACCTTGACGCGAACCACGGGAGCTCTAGACTCGTTTGTAGCTGAACTTGGAGCTGATATTATCTATGATAAAAGGCGCGCGTTGCTTCCTCTGATCTCTATCCTTAACTCACAGTATGTCGGCAGTCTTGGTTCAGCTCGCTTTCTAAAGTCCGTCAAGTGTCGCCATAAGTCCGGTTCTCTTGTCATCAAGATATTTATAAAACCAGATCCTGGACTGTCGTTGTACAAACACCATCGCAGATTGAAGAGTGGGTATCTTTTATTAACAGGATAAACTAGTCTTATCTTCCGTTAGTTGAGAGAGAAGCCCTACAGGATGTTCCCAATGTCTACAACTATCAGGCTTTTGTGGAGACCGACAAGGCAGGATACATAATCCGACAATGGATTGCAAGCAACCTGTATGACCGGATCAGGTGTGTCTTCTATGCCTGCCTGCTATGGCCGGTCACCGACTTTTTCAGTACCCGGCCATTTTTGAGCATGATAGAGAAGCGTTGGATAGCCTTCCAGCTATTGCATGCTTTGCGTGACGCAAGAAATCGGAAGATATCTCATGGTGACATAAAATCACAGAACATCTTAGTGACGTCCTGGAATTGGGTGTACCTCTCTGACTTCGCGTCATACAAACCAACCTACCTTCCTCTGGATGACCCTGCTGACTTTTCTTTTTTTTTTGATACTTCGGGACGACGAACGTGTTATATTGCGCCGGAACGGTTCTTTACAGCCAGCGAAAATCCCGAGATCAGTGCAAAGAAATCTAAGCTGGCGATGGGCGAGACTGAGGGAAAGCGTGACGGGAAGGTTACAGAGGCTATGGACTGCTTTAGTGCGGGATGCGTCATTGCAGAGTTGTTCCTGGAAGGCACTCCGCTTTTCAACCTCAGTCAATTATTCAAGTATCGAGAAGGGGAACTCAATGTCGACGTACAGTTAGCGAATATCGATGAAGGGGTTAGGGTAAGTCCCTCATCCTCAATTCACGTTTCCATTCTCGTCAATCGCAGAGTAGAATATGATAAAGGAAATGATCGCTCTTGATCCATCCGCGCGTCCGTCCTTCGATACTATCTTGCATACTTCACGCGGCACCGTGTTTCCTGAATGCTTCTACTCATTCTTCCATAATTACGTCTCAACTGTCAATGATGTCTCTCCAACGTATCATGCACCGTCGCCTCCGACCGCAACGCCCTTAGGAATCGCGCCTTCATCATCTGCAACGACGTTACGACCGGGCTCATCGATTTCCCATGCCACCGGTGCTCCAACGATGGAGACGACACCTGAGGCGCATCCGAGCGAGGCTGATAATAGGGTGGAGAAGTTATGGGCGGATTATGAAAGTATAGAACCATATTTGTTGACTGACCTCGACAATCAACCGCCAGTGGATATTACTGTCGAGAATACGTCGGCATCTACTGGTGTATCACGAGCATTTCAGGTGGGTACCACTATGTTTCTCATGAGCATGGCGTTATTATTTCATGTCATCCAGGATATCCTTCCCGTCGAGCTTTACATCCTAAATCGCGAATCCACTCTGCACAGCCAGCGCAAAGGACGTAAGGCTGCCTATGAAGGTTACATTTTCATCTTCAACTAATTGAACGATCTGATTATATTCCTTAAGATGGTCCTGCTCTTATAATCCTTGCGCTTGTTACGGCTCACATCCGGAATTGCCACTTACCAACGTCAAAAATCCGGGCTTTGGATGTTTTTCTCGCGCTTGCCTGTCATCTCACTGACGAGGCGAAGCTTGACAGAATGCTTCCGTATATCATTGAGCTTTTGCATGATGAGGCGGCAATTGTTCGCTCAGCGGCCCTGCGTACCTTGATGCAAGCCGTACGTCTCTCCTAATCATACCCTGCGTTCTGCACTTATCAAAAACTGGTGCAGCTCATGTTGGTAACAGTGATTACACCATCGAATGCTGCGATCTTTCCCGAATATGTTATCCCGAATCTTAAGCATCTAGTGCAGGATCCTGAAGTATCAGTCCGGTGCATGTTTGCCCAGTGCATTGTGCAGCTTGCAGATACTGCCTTGCGATATCTAGAGATGGGACAGGCGCTTAAGGCTCATGGGGCCTTCAAACTCGCTGTGGATGCGCAAGAGTATGATCAAGGTCATTTTGAGGTCGGTATTCTTCGTATATCATCTGTCATACGATGTTACATACTTGGAATCCAGGTTTCATATGAAGTTAGTATGCAAGACCTGCAGAACAGCATCCAGGACCATCTCTCGGCTCTTCTAATGGATCCGTCCAGCATAGTAAAGCGTGCTGTATTGCACAACATCTCATCCTTGTGCATTTTCCTTGGCAGACAGAAGACCAATGACGTTCTCCTAAGCCACATGATTACGTATCTTAATGACCGTGATTGGCTTTTGCGGTATGCGTTCTTTGAGAGTATTGTTGATGTCGCTGCTTGTGCTGGAGGGCGGAGTTTGGAAGAGTACATTTTACCTCTTATGGTACAGGCCTTATCAGGTGAGTGGTAGTTTCAGCAAGGCAAGACACCTCAAGTGAGTGAATCGCTGTTGTATAGATGTTGAAGAGACGGTGGTTGCTAAGGTACTTTCGACATTGACGAGTCTTTGTGAACTGGGTCTGTTCCAAAAAATGCGTATTTGGGAGCTCATGAGTTCGACGCTCAGCTTTCTCTACCATCCAAACGTGTGGATCAGACAAGGTTCGACCTATTTCTCCTCTTAACTAGCCGAGATTTATGACTCGTTCTCAGGATCGGCCGCCTTCATCGCTTCTGCTGTTCGCCACCTACCTCCAAGCGATGTCTGGTGCATCCTGTATCCATCGCTTCGACATTTTCTGAAATGTGATGTGAAGGAAATTGGAGAGCTGAGCTTATTGATGGCTATGAAACCTCCTGTTCGTGTTGATCGACTTCAATGGGTTTCAGAAACACTGATGAAGCAGCGTACGACATAGCTTTCAAGACAGATCCTCGATGCTGCTGTTCAGTGGGCAATGAAAGCAGACAAGACAAGTTTCTGGCGCACCGTGCGGCGCAGTAACACGGCCAAAGTTGAATCTCCCCGTGAAAGCGTTATAGCTGTGCGTAAGACCGGAAACAGTACCATCGCGAGGAATAAGTCTGAAGAGTGAGCCCACATTTAATCTGAAAGGCTAATGAATGACCTGTCTAGGGATGAAGCACATATTGTGAAGCTGCAACAACTTGGAATGACTTCGAGCGAGGAGAGCAAATTGCTTGCTATGAGGGATTACATCCTGAAGCTAGCGAACGCCACTTCAAGGTATGCAGCGACCTGTATGGTTATGCTTCTAATCTACTGAACATGGTCCAGCTTTGCATCACGTCTAAATTCTGACCCTGAGACTGGTAAAAACCTCAAAGTCATGGGAGACATCGAGCTTCAAAAGCTGGGCGTTGTGCCACAGACCGTATTTCTGAAAACTCGCACCTCTTCTGAATTAACTTCCCATTACTCACGCCTCACTTCATACTCACGGAGACCCACACTAGATAGCTCAGACCGTCGGACACCTTTACTCAGTCCGACGTATTCCAATCGCGTACTGAGCGGAGATTACAGCCCTTCCGGAGCACCCTTTGAAGACCTTCGTCGCAGGTTGCAGTCGATCAACGGGTCTGCATCCCCTATCGGATCGGGTCCTCCATCTCGGGGTAACTTCTCGCCTGTCACCTCATCTACCTCATCCACTTCCCACCCTGCCTCTGGTCTCCTGCAGACCCATGGACGACCATCTAGCCCCACCGAGTCTATATTATCAGCCGCAAATTCCCAGACATATAGACCGACCAGTCGGCTTCATATTGGAAGTACTGATGGTCAGAAAGCGGCGCCTGCTATAGGGCCCTCGAAAACTAATGCTACGGGGCTTTTGGACACTCATTCCAAGATACGATCAGAAGGTTCTCCTGATCTATCCGGCAGGTCCTCCCCAACATCCATGTCCGCAACTGTCCGACCGCGGTCACGGGTGCCTTCTGTATTGGCAATCTCAACCTATGGTAGTATTGCAGTTACATGATCCGGAGTCGAACTGATATTTTTGATTCAAGATGGACAGGAGCCAGGGATAAGCAACCTTTTGGAGAATCTTTATCTCGATAATAATCGTGAACTCCAACAAGATTTTGGCCCCAAAGTCCACGAAGGGCCTGTCAGACGACGAGGCGCCGTCCGCCATGGCTTTGGTGGCAAGTCACGACAAACCGATGCAACCTTGATTGCCCACTTCGCGTCACACTCAGAAGCGATTACTGGGATTGTTGTCTCGCCTGACCACGCGTTCTTCGTGACTGCGTCGGACGATAAGACTGTCAAGATTTGGGACACTGCACGCCTTGAGCGCAATGTCACGAGCAAACCGAGGCATACATATAACCAGCATCACGCGCGCGTCAAGAGCGTATGTATGCTGGAGGGTGTGCATTGCTTTGCGAGCGCAGCGGACGATGGGAGTTTGCATATCAATCGAGTGCATATCACACAAACTGGGGCACTACC